>JAFVLL020036304.1:17560-73083 GCA_021397915.2 Tor tambroides | reverse complement strand
GGCTACACTAGAAAGGCAAATTATAATGTAAAGAAGTATGACAGTCATTCATTAATGTTAATGATAATACTTTTTTTTTTTAAAGCATTTTTATTTCTGTATTGTGTAATATTTGTATGTTTGTGTAAGTGGTGTTAAAAATAGCTCTAATAAGCTGGTGGGTTTATGGTGTGGTGGGCTGCTCTGTGCCAAAAAGTCCAGGGCCACTTTTTAGCCCCAGTCCGCCCCTGTGTCAGACAATAACTATTATGGTACCAATAAATGCATAGTGCATTCCTAAATTCTGTACTTAAGATATAGGAAGGATGGGAAAAAATTGATATTGATGAATTTGGAATTTGAACAAACATGCAGTTCATTTTGCTCAAGTCCACTTACAACATTTTTTCTTTTCTTTTTAATGATATGAATAAAACATTTGATGTAGATTTACATAAAATATTACACAATTTATATCAAATACTCTTTAATCCCCCATTAATTCTCCTTTCTTCTAGCACATCCCCTGCTGCAGTGGATTTTTACCGTCCGAGCAGCAAGATACTGGCACCTTGTCTTTCCAACTCCCAGACACCGTGGGGTGGCACAGAGAGCAGCTGAAATGTTCCAGCACTGTGGGTGCCAGTCTTTGCCATCGAGCCCCGCTAATCCCACTGGCACCACAGTGCCAATCTTTCACTCCAGTTTTACTCGCTGATCTTTAGAAAAGATCCAAATCAGTAGAGCAAAGCAAGCTGCTGGTAAACAAGAGCTAGCTGCTAAAGGCTATTCCAGGGAGGACTGCATAAAATATGACAGAACTAGTTTAATATGTTCTCTTACGTAAAAATGCTATGTTTCATTCACTTTGTTCTGATTGGCTATTTATAAAAGAGCAATGTTATTTTCCCTGAAGCGGATCTTATGAACTCATTTGACGATGAATGATTTAGTAAGGACGACGTGAGATTTTCCACTTCGGTAGAACAACAACTAGTTTTTTTGTTTTTCTGTTTCAAGTTAAAGGTCATTTCTCAACTCAAAGGAATATGGATTCACTGCTTAGAGACCTAAACCAAATTTAGATACTGGCCTTTAACAACATGTGCACACCAGGGACCTTGTAACACCCAACAGCCAATGCACAAAAGAAAAGCAAATGAAAACAAATGAAAGCATTTTCACAAGAGATTTTCCTACTTAGCAATCTCACGTCAGTGAGGAGAACCTTTACACTTTAGAATTAAGTGACTCGACTTGAAGGTACCTTTAATAAAATGTACATAAAAAAAACAATTATATTTCAAAAATATACCTAAGCTAAAAAGTAAGAATAGCCTTAAAAACATTAATCAAAATACAGTATACATATACAATAAAAGAAATATATAAAAGTTGTGAAAAAGAAGCGCTTTAAATAAAAGTGACCCTCTAACACTTGCACTCCCTAATCTATTTCTATTCTACTACTTGTTTTTCTTTTTATATTAAAAATGGACCCTCTAACACTAGCGTTCTCTATTCTTTTTCTATTCTGTCTACTTGTTTTCTTTTTATTTATTATAAAAAACAACAATTGAAAAACCCTTGCTACGTGGACTGCGTTAGACTAACCGAGACTTGCCACAACACTTACATGTTGTTGCTCTTTTGTTGGTTTTGATTGCTTCTATTGTCCTCATTTGTAAGTTGCTTTGGATGAAAGCATCTGCTAAATGACTAAATGTAAATGTAAACGACATAAGCAAGGTCTATCACTTGTTTTAGTATATTGATTGATTGACATGTGAGTAGGCAGTATTTCACTATCTAGGTGCATTAGCATTACACTATAAATGTGAATGTACAGTACTCACATATTTCTCACACACAATGCAGGTTGAGTGATCGGATCACTTTAGACCCCAGTGGCACCTGTATTTAGAGCTAACCACTTGGGATTAGATCACGCAAATCTCAAAAATACCAAAATTTTAAACAAGATCTAAGTTAGAAAATCACTAGTAGTCTCCTAAACCAGCTGCAAACGTCTTAAGAAACTGGACAACAAATGCTAACATGTACTCAACACTTATGCTTCTATCCAAAAATAAGCCCTACCATGTTACGGGCATCAACAAAGAAATGTGAACATCTTTTCCATTCCAAAACACCTCCAGCTCCAGCACAAACTCCAGACTCAAGCCCAGCGGAGCTCCTCTTTGCTCCTTTACACTTTCTATTCAAAGACAGTCAAACAAACCAACAACCTCAGCGGATTTTGCAGATGCATCCCAGGACAAATGAGCCTTTAAGAACTGAAAGCTCTATAAACAACCAAGCCCTTAGATGTTTACATTTCAAACACCGGGGTTTGTCTCCAAGGAGTTCAGGCTTAGCTAGTTCCAGTAATTTGGGAGCTGGAGACTGCTGTTATGATGGGTATTTCTGCACCGCTGAGGGTTGATGCTTTACTGATTTTAACCAGAACAGATTGCAGTAGCTTCATTTTTAGTGGCACTCAAGAAATGAAGCTCACTATTGTCAGAAAATAGTGTCCTCATAAGATCCACGACTGGAAAGAGATTAAACTCCTCATAGATGCCGCTGCTGAAAAAACGAGTCTATTTTCCCAAGTTACTGTATAAATGCCTCTAGTGTTCCCTTCTGTCTCCGTCTTATCTTTCTCTCCATACGTTACATTTTCTTTCTCATCTCCTGGACTGTAAATCTCCATATGCTATGTTGATATAATTTATTCTGTCTATTGGCAGAAGAAATTCAAACATCTCTTTGTGTGTGACTTCTGTTCGGCTCTACTGTATGGATATAAGCCAAAATGAACTTTGCTCTTTTCTTTCACTTTGTCTTGTGACCTTGAGGCCATTTTGCCACTTCCTGCCACGGCTCATCAATCACAATGTCTCCTGACCCGTCTAGTGCGCTAATCTCCATATAATCCCACCATTACCGTGAACGGCTCATCTTTTTGTGTCTAGTGTGATTCCTGTTCATCCTCTCTGCCACTTCCCATTCTCCCCAGCCTGCCCGTACCATTATATTGTATTTCCCAAAATAAATTTTAATAGAAATCCCCTTCTGCCCCAAGGATGACCCACATTAAAACAGTACATTTATTTCTGAGCGACAGAAGGTTCACGTAGCCCCCAGTACACCTTTGTTTCATTTGATTCAGCGCCTTCCACGTTTGCCTGAGATTTACATTTCATCTGCAAAGACCCTGACTATATTAATAACTCCGGAGGTATTTGTCAGAGCTCGGAACGAATCACGAATGAGTAGATGCTGCCATAAAATGATTGCATTTTCCCTCTTGTTGGGGCTGGAAATAGCTTAGTCTCTGAAATGGTTTGCTACAAAGACAACAAAGGCGAATCTATGTCTTGTTTGTGATAAGAACAAAAGTGGAATATGAAGTCATTTACATTTTCAATGTTATTTTCAATTTTCATACATTAAGAAAGCACTAAATCCTTTTTTTATTCTGCTTTTCTCTCAGCTGTGGAGAATAGGGATACAGAAAAAAGTGGTTTGAATTTACTTGATTTAATCATGCATAGCGTTCCACACAAATCAATTAGTTTACGTCAACGGATTTTTTCCTTCTTTGTTTAGTTCAATAATTCTTTGTCAGAAAACATCATTTGTTCATTCAACATAACGGAATAAAATGATTTTTAGTGACCATATTAGCAGTCCCAACATGACTTTATGTCTGCTCACAGCACGATCCATTTTCATTTGTGTCGCATTACTAGGTACTACCAACCGACCATTTACCAACTAGAAAGAGCGTTTTATCATGATAAATAGTAGAATAAAGAAACATTCAGGATCTCATCTTTATTAGAAATGGTTATAAATAAAATTGTAACTGGACATTAAAGTATTCCCTAGTGAAAAAAATAGTATACTTAAGTACAATTTATTCGTATGTACTTTATATACCTAAATATATTTGTGGCACACTATACATTGGTATACTTAAGGTCTGCTAAATTGGAATATTGTACTAAATGAATTTTAGTTGTGCTAAAGCAGTGCTGAAGTTCAACTGAAGTTGTATTAAATATACTTGTTTGTGCTAAAGTGGAACTATTCCAAGTATACTTAAGTACACTTTAAATATCCACTCTTATTGAATTTTTGAAATGCAGAGTTCATTCAGCATAAACTTCAAATGTATTTTGGTGACATTACAATTTCAATTAAATTACACTGTAAGAGCGTTGAACATACATTAATATTATAATAACAACAAACTGAGGTCATACTATCCCTTACTTTTAGTGACTTTAATATGCATTGCAATGGCATTCCAAGTAAACTTGAAGTGTGCACACTGTGCTTCTAATGCAGTAAATTAACCTTTATAAATAATGACACAGATAAAAAATAATGACAGATAAAGAAATTGCCTTTTACTAACACCCCCAGCATGAGCATACCAGTCAACTCAATTATCCAGAGAACATCAGAGGGACATTGGACACAGACATTTGAACATTGGCTGAAGAAAACATTGAGGACTGGATTCAAACCCAGGTCGCTGCCACACACGTGCACTCACTTTACCAGATGCGCCACCAAAGCAGACATGCGCTGTGATAAACTGCGGTTACTTTGTAGTCTTTCTATGCTGTTACAAATACTACTATAAGTAAACAGTTTTTTTCCATCAATGACAGCACAAATTATATGGACTTAAAGACTGTGAATCGCCGAAAAGTCTTGATATAGGCGCAGTAAGTGGTGCATGGAAATAAAACGTGAAATGGCCTGTATAGAACACGAAAGTGCGTTAAACTTGAAGCTGTTAAAGTCGGCGGACACAACATTAAATACCTATCATCTGCAGAATGTTTTGCTTCCCTTTTACCTGAAAGTTTGTTATTATAATATTAATGTATGTTCAACACTCTTACAGTGTAATTGAATTGCAATTGTAATTTCACCAAAATACATTTGAAGTTTATGCTGAATGAACTCTGCATTTCAAAAATTAAATAAAAGTGGATATTTAAAGTGTACTTAAGTATACTTGGAATAGTTTCACTTCAGCACAAACAAGTATATTTAATACAACTTTAGTTGAACTTCAGCACTGCTTTAGCACAACTAAAATGCATTTAGTACAAAATTAGTTGTTCCAATTTAGCAGACTTTAAGTATACCAATTTATAGTGTGCCACAAATATATTTAGTTATACTAAAGTGCATACAAATAAATTGTACTTGCTGTAAGTATGCTATTTTTTTCATTAGGGTAAACATATAGCTAAAATTTGGATGTCAAAATTTTCAATGTCTGATTTCCTTTTCCTCTTTACGCTTTGTTAGTCAATTTATTGTAGCTTTCATGTTTTAATAGATTATAAGCCAAAAACATCTTTCAACCATAGAAGTAATTCATATGTTGATATTAATTTAATGTGCCATCCTTTAATTATTGGTTCAAAATAGGTTTCAGCCTTAGAAGTAGTATATAAAGTTAATAATCCAAGATAAAACACCACCCTCGCATTGAAGCTAGGTTATGGACAGGTTTTCCCAGTCCGAGAGCTTTTCAAAAGGGCTTTTTTATCAGATGAACTTATGAATTATATCCGTTGCGATGGTTTAAAAGCCTTTTCCAGCCGCAGTGACACATACTGATAAACAGTGCATCTGACTCAGTAAGGACTGCAGTACAGAAACAGTGCACATGTTCACACTCAGCTTGAATGTTAAGCACACAAACTCTGAGCACAGCCAGACACTTTTCCTTAGTCTTCACCTCCCATTCCAGACGGCACTGCGCCCGTCTTTATCGCAGCAGCTGAAACGGGGAGATTAGATTATTCTCTTTCTCATTCCTCTAAGCTTGTTACCATGGTGATACCACGGTGACTGAGGAAGGTCCTCACCCGCAGACGGCTGTGCAGCTGACTGTCGTCACCTCAGGAACGTGAGGTCATTAATTTCCCTCCGGTAAAAGCTGCAGAGTATTTTAGAACAGTTTAAAGCATGACTTAACAACCATTTTTATGTGAAAGATCGAACGCGGTCGACCGCAGCTGCAAAGACCAAATAAACACACAACGAAAACCCAAAGCACACAAGACAACTCCCTTAAAGACGGCTTCCTGTGTCTGTGTTGTCTGTATTGATTATAGAAAATCTACCAAAATTAAATACATAATGGATCCTTGATGCAGAGCACTGGATACACAGTAAATGGATTACATTTGGAAGTAATTAGAAATAATGAAGTGCTGCTGGAGCCGTACTGCTGCAGTTTTGACAGCTGAAGTGATACAGCGATTAATCATTGAATAAAATTGGGCATTTCTTGCTTCACAGTGATGGAACAAAGATATTTGCTTCTTGAATTAAAAGCAAAGAGCAATAAATAAATAAATAAATACAATAAAATTAAATAAAAATAGAAATAAAACGGTAGTTTCATCATCATCTACTCACCCTCATGCCATATATTTTTCCCATGGAACCCAAAAGGAGAGAACTAGTGCTAAGTAAATTAACTTAATTAGACCTAATGAGACCTAATGGTTTCTCTAGTACTTTTCCAAGACTGCCTTTAAACATTAGGACTGCAATTAAACTAAATTAAACATTAGGACTGCAATTAAACTAAATTAAACAATAACAACAAAAACACCATTTAATGTTTTAAACAAGGGGTCAATGTTGCGCTGGTTAACATGACCACATTAGTCCCTGCTACCTACCATAACAACACCAGCTGACTCCAAACAGCACCTTTTTCCATACGTCATGGTGGTGCCATATTTAATTTTTGACAGAAATGAAAACAAGGCTGTGAGGCATAGAGGCACAGTGCGTTAAATGGATTGTAATGTTGTTTAACGACATACCGACTGTTCAGTAAAGAAAGACCAATAAAACAGTTTTAAAAGTTATGAGTTGTGAAAATGACTGGGGCATGAGCTCCAGTGAAATACTGCTGTGCCCCAGTAAAATTTTACTGATAAATCCCTTGTCAGTGGGATTGACTTATGATAAAGTCATGTGTGGTTTATCAAACTGCAATAATAACAGGATATTTTGTAAAAAGGAACAAAAATAATGCTGAGTAAGGAAAACATATACCAACAATCCATTGTAGGAAACAAAACTTGCAAATGTCTTCTATTGTTTGTCAATGAGGAAGCAGCTCTTTATTGCGTGTGCAGGTTGGGAAAGACTCTGTGCTGCAGGTAAACATGATTTATATTCATTTATATCAATGTTTCAGTTACATTGCTGTCTATGGAGGGTCAGAGAGCTCTCGGATTTTATCAAAAATATCTTAATTTGTATCCTGAAGATGAACGAAGGTCTTACAGGTTTGGAACAACATGAGGGTGAGTAATTTTCATTTTTGGGTGAACTATCCCTTTAAGGTCTATTAATGACCATTCTGTGTATCAATGATACACAACTTTTTGCATGCAAATATTTTTGAATATACTATAATGCATATTTTATTAGTGCTTGATGTGTGTTTGAAGGTACATCCATGTAGGACTAATTGAAAATCTAATGTTATGTACTGTTGATGGGAATCATTATACATAAAATAACTTGGTAACTAAACTTCATTAGAATTAGAATTAGAATTAGAAGAAATGTCAACTGTTATGAAATATCTGATAATGAGAAAAAGCCTAATCTCTTAGCATCAACCATAATAATCACTGGTTGCTCAATATTGTATTAGTCTAAAGCGTAAACCGTGTTATTCTGCATGTAGCCTCTCATACAGATGATGTTACATGGCGCTTAGGGCGGCTTCTCTCTGTGCTTTGCCGTAAGTGTCCAGCAGCCTGCATGCCCAGTAGGCAACCCATATGATTTATCTGCAGCCATTGAAATACATTTGATTTTTATCACACCGATAGTGCTGTGCTTACCTAAATGCCCTTCTTTCTCACTCTCTTTCCGTTCCATCCATAAACCGCAATCATTTCTCCCTTCCCTCACCCAGCCTTTATCGCCCTCATCTTTCTCTTCCTCCTCTTCACTTATCTTTCTCTTTATCTGCCTTCCATTTCTCTTTCCCTCTCCTTTCCTTTCTCCACTTATTTTATCGATGCACACGTTCTCCGGTCTCTTATCACTCTTCTTTTGTCTCTCTATACATATTTTCTCCTCTCCCCTCATCATCTTGTCTTCTCCACTCTCTCTATCTCTATTGTACTGGACTGCAGAGAGCCATTTGCTTTCATCTACTAACACAAAACCATTTTCCTAACAAAATTTTTACATATTCTTAATTGGCATACTTGTTAAATGAGAAGTTCATGATCAATTAAGTCCTTCATAAACACTTTTCGGACAGGAGGGCAGCTGTAAACACCAGTTTATATTTTGTAAGAAAATGTAAATTTAGTTGCTGTATTTACTGGAAGTTAAAAAAAAAAGAAATTGTGAAAAAATAATATACCCCAATTGCAGACATTCTTATCCGGGTGGGATTCAATTTCTCCGTAAACTCCTGAGGATTAAAATCCCAAAGTACTGTGAAATATAAATTTCCCAAACCTCCTCAGGGAAAAATAGTCCCGTCCAAATGACACATATACCAACAAAGCTGCTGCAAAAAAACACAGACCACATCTAGTAAACAGGAAATGGCTAGCAAAACAAGACCACAATAAGCAGCAGCATGCAGGGGGATGTTACAGTACTCAATTAGCGGATGTGGCCTGTTTGGTTGAGAGAGAAGAATAAAAGGGTTGACTGGAAGAGCGAGAGATTAAAATCAAAAAAGAGTGACATGTTTTAAGCGATGCAAATATACGGCTCGAGCCGCAGACTGTTCTACTGTCAGTCAGACATTGCACTTTGGGGGGAAGAGTGTAATAATTCTGTTTCTCTGAACAATACGTGAGTGGGTGTAATTGAATCTCAGTTTCAGTGGGCGGCTTGTGGAGGAGAGCAGATGACTGCTGACAGGCTGAGAGGAAGTGAGTGTGTGTTTATGAGCATCATCTGTGGGGAAGTGTAAACAAGTGCAGAGTGATTTAATGAGCAGTATGCACACAAATTCAGGTGTCAAAATTGAAATATTTTGAGCTGGTCTGCCTTACCTTCATCTCCCGATCCTGAACCAGCATCTGTAAAACAGAAAAAGCAGAACATTGCATCAATGTCTTCTTCGAAGTCTTCATTTCTGTCATTTTAGTCAATCCAATAAGGGTCAAACAATTCACACAGGTTTTACCGCATCTAAAGTTCACGTCCATGTCATTTATTTGTCGACTTCCCAGATCAATAATAAAAAAAGTAAATAAATTGAATGAAATATATTTTTAAGAATGTACATGTGATGAACTAGCCATCCATCCAACGTGTTTTCTTGTCTATGTCTAGAGATGCTAGAATGAGCTCCAGCAACCTTATGACCCTATAGGACAAGCGATTTGGAAAATGGATAGATGGATGGGTGGATGGATAAACCATGTACATTATTGCTCATCTGGGTCTCTGGAGTCTGGGCACGCTATCCCAGTATGCAGTACAAATATATGGTCTTATGTACTTGAACTGTGGGAGGATCAAAGGTGAATATGTGACCCATTTGGCTCATGTAGGCAGAAGTGGGCTGCACGAATGATGCAAGAGGGAGATATTATAAATGCACACATACTCTGATTCATCGCAGTCTGATTTAGAATCGGTGTTTCAACTTAAACCATGGAAACTATAACCCTTCTGCACACACTTTGCGCATAACAACAGAAAAGTCCAGGGCTTCATGGTTTTACTGCCACAATATTTGTTTAAACATGACTCTAAAATCAAGTATAGTCAAGTATCATAATGTAAATGATGCACTCTGACTGGATATGAAGGTATAAAAGGACACTCAAGTGAAAATGAGGAAAGCATAGCAAGATAAAACCATGCATATATATCTTCAAACACACACACACTGTAACTTAGATGTGTAGGTCTATGTGTTAGATACAAAGCATGAATTGCATACAAAGCAAGAATTTTTTAGCATCCTTAAAAATGATCCATTTTTTTCTTCAGATTTTAAGATTCCTAAATTCATCTGTACAGTTTACATCAATTTTCATTTCAAGAAGCTAAAAACACCATGTGACCAGTGGTAAAAAATGTATTATTTTTTTTCACTGTGAAACCACATGCATACACACACACACAGAAGTTCAGACTGGTTTATTTGCTGTCAGTTTTTCTAATTGCCTGACAGTTATATTCTTAATTCAGAGACATGTCGCACACAATCTGTCTTTGACCATCTGAGCAATGCTCTCTGGCCATCTGGACATGAAAAGCTCAGCTATGGCTTTAATGCAAAGTATATGTCTAAACCTGTCAAAATACTTTCACCTGTTTATATGATATGCTTTCACTTGCTTTCGCCTGCATATGTCTATAAAATGAGTATAAAATTAACTGTTTAAAGCCTGACATATAAATAACAGCCAGACAACAAAATGTGCACATTTATTATTATGAGCAATAATCTGGTAGAAAGAACATTATTGAAACTGAATTGATTTTCACTCTAAAAATTGAATGACAGAACAGGCTGCATATAAAAAACCTCATATATCAATTCTCACCCTAAATACATCCTAGTACAATAATATTTAGATTTTAATTAATTTAAATGTTATGATTTAATGATAATGTTTATTTGTGCTCTGCGTCATAAAATTACAACACAAAGATAACTGAAATAATTCTTTCTAAAATACCTGCTGTATCATAAACTGAAAAATTGGTTGTTGATTTTGTCAATAAACGTAGCATTACATTGCTTAAATCAGCATGTTATTATTGATCTTGCCATTGCTTTATCAAAATTCAACAATTTCTCAGCAAACAGGTATCTGTGCAGTGTGCTACAGAGGCTGACATTTTGGAAATGATATGTAAAAAATAAAGTACAAACGTTTTTTTTTTTTGTTCAGGTATTGATGATGTTAATAATGTAGAGACATCAGTAAGATACATTTTAAATATGATATATACAACTTTCTAGAGTTAAACAGATAAATACACATTCAACAACTATCCATCCTTGTATTCACTTGCGATCCATCCTTGTATTCAATTCATCATTCCTTATAAAAACTGAAGACCTTAAAAAGCAAAAACTAAACAGAACTTGTCCTGAAGCACTGGGTCAAAAAAGTGGAAAACCTTCCACTGCCTCAAAAATTCATGAAGTTCCGTAGTACATCAAAAAGTCTATTTCACAGTGCGGCTGGAAGAGTAAAGCGAGACGAACAGTCTGTTTCTCGGCACACTTCTTCCTGTGAGACTGGACTCTGCTGAGTTTGCTGGCATGAAACAATGGCAGGAGTCTTATTAAGTGTAAGAGACCTTTGTTCCTCATTCAGAGGTATCAGCGGGTTACGCATCTCCTCTGCCTTTGTCATTTATCAGGAAGAATGTGTTATGAGGTGACTTTGCACTTTTTTTATCTGGGCTCCCACGATGCAATGGGTTGAGTGAACTTGAGCTGGAGGCTCAGAGGCAGATGGTCTCTGTCAGCAGAGACAAACGCAGCTGTGATTTAACATGCCACGGCCGCTGTTACAACACACAATTAACTATTTCCAGAACAGCGTGCATGACCGACATGTGTGTGTCAGGTAACATATCAGTACTTAGTGATAAAACAGGCCTGTTGAGCTGTTTGTGTGAGAGTTTTGTGAACGTAATAGTCATTTCTTGGAATATGATGCATGCTCCCTGCGTGGAGAAAGCTACTTTAGCACTACATGCAGTGCGATTACGGAGAAAGGCTATCTTAACCTCGATTTCCAATGTCGAAAATGAACTGCCTTCTCCTCTCTACAGTTACGCACCACTAAGCTAATGGCTAGCTGCCCGGCGCCGCACTGAAAACTCAATATAAGCGCATGGCCCGTCTCCTTAATCAGGGCATTATTCACACTGATCTCACAGCAGCACAGCGGTGAACTTGTCACCGTTTGCGAGGTAAATAGCCCACTTATCAATGCCAGAAAAAAGAGAGAAGCATATACTCACCTCTGCCATTCTTCTTAATAGTTGGCACATAAGACCTTTCTGAAAGTTTCAACGAAGCACAGCAAGAAACTAAGCTACAGTCAAATTTCGGTAGCCATTTCGGTGTGATGGAGCAGAGGTTTGATGCAGTAAAGGATGGTGAAATTACTTAGTGGGACAAGGGAATAACATGATTTCACCAAACAGTATTGGAAGTGACTGTTGGTGAATGAGATTACAGCTGAATTTAGTGACTATGCCAGTAACTCATGGACTTTAAACAGCACCATAACTTTTAATACTGACTCTAGACTAGAAGTGAAGGATTGTTATTGACAAGCACAAAGCCATTTAGCATTATTTATCATGCAGAATGGGTTTCAGCACCATGGAGAGCAACAACCACAGGCCCAAATCTGAAACCTTGTGCAAACAAAAAACAAAACAAAACAAAACAAAACAAAACAAAACAAAACAAAGCAAAACAAAAAAAAACAAAACAAAGCAAAGCAAAGCAAAACAAAACAAAAAAACAACAAAAAACAAAACAAACAAAAACTGTCCAACAGAATGTTACAAAAATATTTTTAAACATATTGCTGAAAATTCAGTTTTGCCATCAGAGCAATAAATTACGTTTTAAAATATATTAAAACAGAATTCAGTTACAGTAAATTGAAATAATATTTCACAATATTAGTTATTTTTACTGTTTGATCATACAGATGCAGCCTTGGTAAGCATAAGAGACTTCTTTCAAAAACATTAAAAATCTTTCTGACCTCAAACTTTTGAATGTTTGTTGCATACACCTCCGCATTATACTGTAATGGATAAGAAATTGCAGGCTGACTTGTAAACATCAATCTTCATAGTGTAAACTCTGTCACATATTTACATGGCAAAGGTGTTTCTTAAAGGTACAGGAGCATTTAATTCTAAAAGCAAGATGCAGACTGAGAAATATCTATGAAAAAGAGCTAGACAAAGGGTGGGAAATCTATGAAAACCTAAAATATGACAAACTCTAAAAATTGAATATGATGTGATATGACGCCTTTAATACTTCTCCGGTTATTACAATCAATGCTCTATTTCCTGGTGCATGAAGGTGCTCACTTTCAGTTATGATACTGATGTATGAATAAAGACAGAGGAGCTGAGCTGCAACCAGCCTTGGAGAAATAAAGAAAATAGCAGAGTGTGATACAATTCACTTATCTCTGTAGGTCATCTGTCAGCTGTTGGATCATTTGCCAGGGAATTAGTGGAGAGGAAATCAGTGTCAAAGAGTTAGATGAGCTGGTACACGCATCAGAACTGTGAGGCAGTCCATTTCTCTGTCTTTTTCCTCAACGTCCTCAGGGCTGAAAGTGTGAAAATCTCATTGGGCTGTGGATATATTCTTTTGGTCTTACTTAAAGCTCTTTTAGACAGAGCTTTAAGCATTCAGTAGGGTTTCAGGTAAATTACATTTTTTTGTTCAACAACATAATTTAATCCTTGACATAATCATGTGGGTAAAATGAACTATTAAATCTGAATTGAACATAGTCAAAATCAAATTGGTAAGGAATTTAATACATCTGTTGAGAATGTCTGTTGGGCTTCAGGTTTGAATTATGGGTTCTATTACAATTTCTACCTTCTCTACTATAATATGGTGAAAACTCTATTGACATTTCTTTATAGTTTTGTAGTTGTTCATCCATTCTTTAAAGTCAAGATTAGTGAGGCTGTTGTATATATACACACTATAATACAAAATTTTGTTGAAAATAAATTAACAATTTTATTTAGCAAGAATGCATTCAACTGATCAAAAGTGACAGTAAAGACATTTATAGTTTCTTTTTAAGTTTCTATTCATCAAAAAATCCTTAAAAAAAATCACAGTTTCTACAAAAATATTAAGCAGCACAACTGTATTCATAATGGATAATAAGAAATGTTTCTATTGGAATGATTTATGGAGCATCACGTGACAGCAAAGACCAGCGTAATTGCTGCTGAATATTCAGCTTTGCCATCACAGGAATAAATACAATTTTAAAACATGTTCAAATATAAAAGTTATGTTAAATTGTTATTAAATTCTACTATATTACTTTCTGTATATATATATGTGACCCTGGACCACAAAACCAGTCATAAGTCGCTGGGGTATATTTACAGCAATAGCCAAAAATACATTGTATGGGTCAAAATTATCTATTTTTCTTTTATGCCAAAAATCATTAGGATATTAAGTAAAGATCATGTTCCATGAAGATATTTTGTAAATTTCCTACTGTAAATATATCAAAACTTCATTTTTGATTAGTAATATGCATTGCTAAGAACTTCATTTAGACAACTTTAAAGGCGATCTTCTCAATATTTTGATTTTTTTGCACCCTCAGATTCCAGATTTTCAAATAGTTGTATCTCGGCCAAATATTATCCTATCCTAACAAACCATACATCAATGGAAAGCTTATTTATTCAGCTTTCAGATAATGAATGAATCTCAATTTCTAAAAATTGACACTTAAGACTGGTTTTGTGGTCCAGGGTCACACACACACACACACACACACACATATATATATATTAGGGCTGTCAAGTTATTAATCGCGATTAATCGCATCCGAAATAAAAGTTTTTGTTTACATAATATATGTGTGTGTACTGTTTATATTAATTTTGTATATATAAGTACAAACACATTCATGTATATATTTAAGAAAAATATATTTGTTTTATATATTAAATATATAATATAAAATATAAGAATATAAATATATAAAATGTATATACATGTAAATATTTTCAAAATACATATGCATGTGTTTGTATTTATATATACAATAATAAATATACACAGTACACATACATATATTATGTAAACAAAAACTTTTATTTCGGATGCGATTAATCGCGATTAATAACTTGACAGCCCTAATATATATATATATATGTATAACATTTTTCTTATTTATTTATTTATTTTTGCAAGTCTGCGGTCACAATATTTTAATGTCTTTGAATCTTCAATCGTGAAGGAAACAAATGAAATGAAATGTTTACAAAGTACCAGGCTATTACATGCACGTATGGAGAACAAGTTGCTGGATTTGTGAGGTTTATGGCATCAAACCATGAAAGATATTCAAAACTGTGATTTTTTTTTTGCAGCACTTAGCATGTAAAAGACATCCTTGATCACAACTATAATTTTAGCTTTTGTTTTCAGAGTTATATCCATGAGGTACTTAAACCGGACTGGTCTGATGTGCATTCAATGCATGAACGTAAAAAGAGAAATAAAAGCAAAAGATGACAGGAAAGCATTCAGACAGACAGAGCCAAACAGAGAGATGATGAGAGATGATTCAGTGGCGCCATTCAAGCTTCACGGAGACAAAGACAAACACTCTTCTTGTTTTCTGCAAATTGTTTCAGTAAATTAGCTTTTACCTTCCAGAACACCTACAGACAAGTACATGCTCGTACACATTCAGGCATAGATGAGAACCAACATCCTGCTGGGACTGAATTATGACTTTACCTGCATACACACACGGCGTGAGGAGAACATTTCATTCTCTGGATGCTCTATAAGCACAAATACCCGCCTCCCACACACACTCTCTCTCCCTAGAGATCATTTTTAGAGGTTTCAGTGTGTTTAGGCACTGTTTAATGGAGTCTGACTCAGCAACTCCCAGAGCACCAAACATCTGCTTTAGCCTCTGCAATACACCATCTTACTGACCACAGAACACACTTTCGCTCGTATCATTTGGTCTTTGATTTGCCATAAACATGCAATGCTTACTCCTTTAATATAAGAGGAAAAAGGGGGACGTTTTTCTGAAATCATATACAACAACAATCCAGTCTTGTGAAACAGCCTTTGTGCTTTTAAAAGCTCTGAATGCAGGTTTTAAAACACAGCAAAAGCTTTACACAAAGCAGTCATGTACGGTTCTAGCCTGTAAAAGGTATTATGGGTATTGTCTGGCTATAGTACAGTATAACATGTTTAACACAACACAGATATTAGTCACTGTCTGATTCAAACCTGAGGGATGAGTAAATTGCAGCTCTGCTCAATCTGATAACCTCATACTCGCATTTTATGGACAAATGATTAGGCTGTGGATTAACCTTCAAGAGACACCAAACACACGACTGAACGTACCGGCTGGGCAGGATCCTTCAGAGACCACCAGGATCTCAGTCTGCTGTTTGCAGGCATCTCTCCGCAGAAAACACTCGTTTTCATAGTTTTCGTTGTTGGAGCCGCACACAGGAACATAATCATTGTTGCACTGAAAAAAGAGAGATTTTAGGCATTAGAAAATTTGAGAAAAATGAGATGTGGAAAACATGGGACCAGTATTAGCATTATAGTACTGCAACTTTCTGATTGTGTTATTTTCAGAATTGAAATATAAGGGGAATAAATAATTGTAAATACATAGAAATAGACTGTATATTAATATTACTACGGTAGTTTTCAGAAAAAAAAATCAATGAAATAAAATTCATATTTTTTTCAAAGCATTGCATGAGATGGGAACAAAGGGGACTTTCGTTAAGAACATGTTGTAATGTATTACGCAAGAATAAGAATTAAGCATGAAACTGACCTATATATCTCTCACAGCCTAATTGTGATGTTTTAACAGTGTTTTATTTTGGGGGTTTTAGATGAGCTCACACCAGAGAATTAGAATTGCGTGATCTGAATGTGAATAAAGCTACTGTGAGCTCCGAGGGCCGAAATACAGCCTGCCAACTACACTGCCCACGTTTCCAAACCAGCCGGAAAAAAATGATTTACAGTAGAAGAAAATGCCAGGAAGGAATACATCCCAAAATATTGTGAAACATTTGCAAGTTTCAGGTTGGTTTCAGGTTGTTTGGTTGAAACTGGTTATACTTTTTAAAATGAAATTTAGGTTTGAAGATTTAATCATAATCTCTGCACAATGTTTAGTAAAAATGTAAATATAAAAAGATAAATTGACATACACTGTAAAAAATGATCATGATTTTAACGGCAAAAACCTGTGAAAATGCTACAGTAAAAACCTGTTAAATGGTTAACGGAAAGTTCCTGTAAAGTTTACAGGGAAAAACCGTAAACTGATGTTCCCAGAATTCCCTGAGTTGCATTTCAAATTCTGTTTGAATTTGATGTTTTTTCTTTGAAATAACTATGTTTCTTCTTAGTTTTTTCTTATCAGTTATGTTTATTAGGGTTGTATGTTACATCTAATGTTGTTAAATTAATGTTTATTACATATTTCAGTTTAATGAGTCTCACCATGATGGTGTTTAGTGCTTGTGTGAATGACACTGTGCACCTTATATGTATGCTATTATTTAAAAGCTGCTTGTGATGGGCTTTGGTTCATCATGTGACTTTCTAATCACCACCTGAATTTAGTGGTTATCAGTGTATTTCAAAGGTACAAAACAGATTTCAGTTCTTTAATAGGTTGGTATATTATCATTATATCAGTTAAAGAAATTACGGTATTTAACTGTAAATTTAAGTTAAAACCTAAAACGTTGTTACCGTATTTTTTACGGTAGAATTCCGGCAACCACAGCTGCCAGTTTTTACCGTAAATTTTACGGAATTTTTTTTACAGTGTATAAATTTATCTAAGAGAAAAAAATCTGACAAATAAATAAATACATATATTTTAATAGTGGCCATAACAAAATTTGTTATATCTAGATTTAATTTATTGAATCTGTTTCACACATAATTTCAATATTAGTGCATCCCCAGATTTATGAAAAGCAAAACTATTCAAAGAGAAAGACAAAGACCTACTTCAGTGCTTCTCCAATATTCCAGTCAATCTCTTGAAAACCCACTAAAGTTCGAGTTCATGAGCAGCAGGTATTTTAAACTCACTAGGTGGCCTGGTGGAAAATGAACCTGTTCCAAACCTCACGCAGGTATTTTGGAAGAGTCTGACCACAGCGCACACACATATGCACCTGAACACACAGAGACACACAGTGTCTGGTCCAGCATGCCCCCGGGGAGGCCGGTACAGTGCAGGGCTGCAGTGGTCTGTCAGCTCACATGTTGGCTGAGGGATTGTGTGGCTGGTGGCCAGCTGGTTGGCAGGGGTCACAGGAATAACTGTGCCCATCGATTCTGGAGCGGGATTTGTACTTGCTGTTTTATCGGCTGAGAAGCAATATTATGCAGGATGAGAGAGCACTGAGCCAACACTGGCAAGAGATCCAGAGAGAGGGGGGTGAAATATGAGGAAAAAAAAGAAAAACTAGGTCTACAGGAGATGATTATACAGGAAGGAAAGAATACAGCAAAAAGGAAAAAAATAGACATGGATGGATTTTTTTAATACATAGAACTTAACATAAATTTAGGGGGATGTATATAAAAATAAAACTATAAAAATTAACTATTAATCATATCCTCTGGTAAGAAAATACAGCATTCCAAAACTGTCAAAAGAGCAAATCCAGTTTGCAGTCAGTACAACTCCAAGATGAAGCAGGCATTCAAAAGCAAGACTGAGGGTGTAATATTCCCAAAGTATTCCAACAGACTTTGGGTAACTTAATATTGAATAACAATGTGTCTGCATTCGGCATGGCCATTGCTGCATTGCGTTGTAATAGCTTGAGGGGCTACAGAATGTGTTTTTGCATTTAAAAACGAGAGAGGCATGGTAGTGGAATGAAAACAACGTAAAGTGTGTATAGGTGCATTTTAAAAAAAATATTAAACAGGAAACTTCTTTAAACTTGAGTGCTGCATTTTTAGAATGCTATGAAATGCATGAGATGCTGCATAAGTCACGAAAAATGAATGCAACAATCAGTGAATGCATTGTGTATAGTGCATGTTTACATAGAAAAAATAATGGAAAAGCAGCAAAGTGGATTACAAAAGGCTGTCTACACTGGACGTTCTGTCAAACACCTCCGAGCTGTCAATAGCCAACAGAACCCATTATAATCAGTAATACTGTCTTGTATAATCAGTAATACTGTCGTGATGCGACAATTCACTGATAATAAATGGATGACCCATTATACTTCTCCTACTCTGTATGCTCCACTTGTATGGAGACAAAATGTTACATTTTAGATGCAATATTGCCTCTTAATTCAGGGATATTTTTATTGGTTGAGCAAAAATAGACAAACAGCCAAAGCAAAAACAACCAATGCATCACTGAGAAATACACAGTATTTAGTTCCTGAATGAATCAGTTAAGGAAATAATTCAGTGAATCTCATTTGTTTTGTTGCTGAAGAAATTGGCATTTTGAATAAATCAATGTAATGAATGATTCAATAACTCATTTAAAGACCTGTCACAACCTACTGGCTTGCTGTTGTAACCTGCAGAAAGAGAAATATATTCACCACTAATACACAGACTGACAGCCCATCTAGAAGAAACACAGTGACACAAACAGTGCTGTTGGATTCAAGGAAATTTAAGCACTGTAATTAATTATTATATAATGTTAACTGAAGTGTTGTAGGTTTGAACATTGGGCCAATCTGTGATCTAATGACCTTGAGCAGTGAGTTTGTATTTTTTCCCTCCCAAAAAATCCCTCATTCAACCAAGGTCGAATGCGATTTGAGTTCTCTTTGATAAAAATATTCCACTATTAGCGCATCTGAGATGGAGAGTGAAAGAAAAGACTGAGTGACAGTAAAACGCAACCGAGACACCAGAATAGAAAAACAGAGTGAAATCTCAGAAGAGCAAAGCATTGAGATGATCTCAAAATAAACACAGAAAGAATGAGAAGAGGAGGAGAGAGCGAAATGGATATTACCAGCTTTTAAACCTTTTCATTTTTTTGACATTTCTACAGCTTCAAGTGTTCAATCAATCTTTTTGGCCTGGCATGATGCAATAGTGAGAAAGGCTGCCCAGCCCCAGGCAGCCCCCAGCATGCCCCGAGAAATGCCTGTTTTGCCGAGCCCCTGCAGTTTGGTCCTTTTAACTTTACCCCTTGAGGGGAAGGAGTCCATTAGCACTTCATCTTTGCAGAAAAATAACTGGTGATTATGATAGAAAAGTTAATTGAAATAAATTCAGGGCAAGTAATGAGTCTCTGACACACTAACAGTTAAAAGAGCAGACAGACACTTTAGCTAAAAAAAAAAAAAAGCTTTTCACTTGCAGGTCAGAGGAGTAGGATTGAAGTAGTATTATGATAAATTAAAGAACTTTGAAAAAGCTGAAAAGCATGCTGATAGATACACCTATATCTATTCCACTGCAGAAAAAGTTTGATATTTTGAGAGTTAGCCATGATAAAAAAAAAAAAAAAAAACTTTAAACAAGCCCCCTTTTCCTGTTCACAGACAACTGAATTACCCAAACTACACCATATTCCCATAATGTTGCATAGGCATTCTTGCATTTGCACTGATTACTTATCCTGCACAACACAGAAATTTTGTCCAATCAGAAGATTTCTAGAATGAGAATGCCCCACCCCTAATTATAAACAACACTGGCGTTGCTTGATGTTTTCATCAGGTGTTTGAACTCTCATTCTGACGGCACCCATTCACTGCAGATGATCCATTGGTGAGCAAGTGATGTAATGCTACATTCCTCTAAATCTGTTCTGATGAAGAAAGAAACTCATTTATATCTTGGATAGTTTGAGAGGGAGTAAATTTTCAGCAAATTTATATTTTTGGGTGAAATATTCCTTAAGGTATTTCCTGACACCATACACTCAAGTAAAAACATGGCCATGACTGCTCATACAAGGTAAAGAGTATAACAAATTCTCAACTAAAGCAATAAATATTTTGATCATTACAAATCAAGGCATACTGGTAGTTGACAATGACACAATAAGACAAAGTGAGGGGGAAAAGGAAGACAGGAGAGACAACGAAACAGGGACAGGCACAGGGAGGAGAGATAAAGAAACTTGTAAGAGACGGCCATAAGGCTAGACAGCATGTGTTCAAAAGCAATCTAATGCAATGAGCCTCCCAGCAGAGGACTTTCATCCGCCATTGAAGGTGCTGCAGTACCCGTTTCGTCATGCAGGGGCTGCTGTGGTGCTGTGTTCCGACTAACAGTGAGGTCTTGCTTTCGCTCCAATTTCCCTCATTATCTTTTACTTATTTTAAAGCCTCTTTTTCCTCACAACATCGAAAAAGTTCTTGCAAACATCACTCAGAGACACCTGTGTTACCACGTTTTAACATTTCGTTCACACCATGCCTAGTCACACTTAATCACAGGCAGGAAGCCAACGGTAAAGTGTTGCATTATTATTAGAGTGAGTATTAGAGCAAGCACGTGGCAGCCCATTAATTCCTTGTTTTTTACCCATCCATCAGTTTTTTTTTCCTGATCCAGCCATTCATTCCCGCATCAGTCAGTCATCTATTAGCTGATCTATTCATCTATTCAGAGGCACAAATCAGCCGTTCTCTTTCTGACAAGTCAATCCATCTATGCTAGGCACCGCTTGTACTGCCATAGCCTACACAAAGAAACTTCTCAAGCAGTAGGGCTAGACTGAACCAAGACAGCCAATTAAAGTCAGACACAGTGAGCAGCAGAAGCGATCGGTGCGGTGATAAGACTGACTGCGTACTGCGTCTACAGTTCTGTAAGAGGAAGAGCTAACAGCACTGAAAACTACCGAAACAGTTGCTGACATGTTAAGACAACACACTCCCATAAGAAAATGCCACTCTAGAGACTTGTATCCTGCACCACCTAAATGTCACTCTTGTGCTGTATTCAGCCATTCAGGTCCTGTATTTAGCTACTTCTGGAGGACTTTGTTAGTTGACAATATTAGTAAAAAATGAAAATTGCTGTTGAAATGATGTTTGGATTATTATTAATTTTTCCCAAATGATAAAAGCGACATAGATTTCTTTGTTTGTTTCTTTTTTTAATGTGATGCCAGCTTCTTTGGCTATTTTGATGTAAAAAAATAAATAAAAATATTATTAAATTATTATGAATTATTAAAATTACATATTTTTTTTAGTTTTAAATAAAACAAAGATTAAGTATGTTTTAGAGAAAATACTACTTACGTCTTGCTACTTCAGTATTTACTTTTAATTCAATTATTTGTCAAATTTACTAGCAATTTTGGAGTGAAATCATTTTAAAGTAAATCATACACTAAACTGCAGCATAAATAAGGTATTTAAGAACTAAATTTGGATTAATTTGACTAAAAAACCCTTTTAAGAGTGTCTGAATAAAACAATTTTCTCAAGAGAGGAAATATTACAAACCAAGTTTGACAGATAATGGGCTTGGAAATATGGGTGGGTTTTCTCTTAATGGTAAATATGTGTAAGTCTCCTATTGTATTGTGTGAGAATGACTTGTTCTCAACAGTTGTTAAAAGAAAAAGTATTTAATGTCCCAAAAACAGGATAAAAGTAGGCCTACCATAGAAATATCACAAACAAATTATCCATTTAAGTTGTGTGCTTTCCAGGGAGAGAAAATAACCCACCATTTTTTATAATATACATTTTTATACAATATACTATTTGATTATACATTTTAACAAGGACGGGAATCGGTATAGTTACATCTCCCCCCTTTAGAGACGCTTAAGGTGTGGTGTTAGCAAACAGGTGAAAACACAGTTGGTTTGTTTGGCCACACCAAATCCCGTATTGAAGTGAAGTTGTCATTTGTGTTTATTGTACAACACTGTGAGGGATTGAAACTCCAAATGTAAGGATATCTGCGAGGAAGTGTGAAATCCGAGTGTCATACTGAGTGTCAACAGAGGAGTATCTTGAGTGCAGGTGCAAAACTCCCATATGGGCCAACAGACTGAGAAGCACTAACGGAGTCTTGATCCGATATGGACTAAGAAAAGCAAATGTGTGTACTTGTCTACTTTCCAGTGGGTACACAACAGCTTGAGATGAAACAGGCAAAGCGAGTTAATTATGCATCGTGGAACATGATATAACCCATTTGATTCATTAGGCATTATGTAGCATTTCTTTTCACCCTTGGGCACATTATGAGGGCTGAAACAGCACGACTCGAGAAACATGAGAGGCCAGAACGATGCTCAGAGTGCACCGTGAGTGAGCGGCTGTGACTGCAAACAGACATCGCATGCACACGCGCGCACAGCTCAACCTGACATGTACAGAGACAGTCACAGACAAGAAGTCTGCCCGGCCTGTTTTTTCTCTTCCATTAAGATAGCGTAAAGCCTATCGGCTGTGTATCAGTAACATCAGCTGATCCTTATCAGGAGAACAAACCTGTCAAAGATGGAGTCGGAAGCCCCGAGGAGCGGAGAAACAAGTCAGGACATCGTCTGTTTGAATTCCAGTGACATCCATGGTACTCCAACCACTGTTTCCTTGAAAAACGCAAAGCTGCCCGTACCTTGAAATCTAAAAATCTCAGACGTCATGAGTAGCACTTGCACTAAGAAGACTTAATGTTCCAGGCACTTGGAACACCTGTGGTTCGTGACAAAAGACAGAGATAGCATCTTTGAGTGGCCCTGTCAGCTGGCCCTGTGGAGTGATGGATGTCTGGCACAGCGTTTGTGACAGAGTAAAAGCTCCAGGGAACGAGGACGGAAAACTGGGCCTTTCTGTCAGATCATTAGTTCCGTACCAAAGGGATGAGTTGACCTTAAACCAGTGGAGAAATGTGAACGGGAGAGTCTCGCACAAGGACGCGATGGTGCGTGTTCATTCACATGCGATTTGTTCTCTCATCATTTCAAAATATTGCTTGCATCAGTTGACAGACTGGAGAAATGCATCATGGGGTTAGGTGTGCGACAGCTGGTCAAAATGATGAATTTAAAAGAATATTTTGAATTCAGTAAAAGTTAAGGTCAAAAGCACTTGTGGCATAATTTGAATTCACAAAAAAACAAAAATCTGGTTACAATGGAAGGGATCAATATGGATTAGATTGTGGCCAAAGAGCAAGGTGGTGGATGGCACACCGCATTATTTAATATAGAGACAAACAAAAAGCATCAACCGAAGCATGAACTGAAAACAGCATAGACTAAAACATCTTTGTTGATCAAAATGAAGATTGATTAAAAATGAGAGATCGATGTCACCAACCCACACAGCTGACAGCTGTTTACCTGTTGTTGCTTGTTCACACTGAGTGCACAAAATACACACTGACCATTAGAGAAACACTAACTAAACAACACAGTTTTTGTCAGTGATTTTGGCCCTCCTGTTTTGATCAAAACTGAAAATTCATTTTTGGATTTTTTTTTTTTAATTTGGTTGCTGAAATGTGTTGCATCACTACTTATTCGTTTACCATTTACATTATTTGTTTAAAAAAAGTTTTGAGAAATAATTTATTAGACAGAGCTGTTAAACAAAGAAAGTAAACTAATGAAGATGGTTCAGCTCTTAGCATTCTTATCGCTGTCAAAATAAAAGCACTTATCCAGACGCTTGGAATTAAAACATATTGGCTGATGTTATTTAAACAACATCAAATAACGTACAAATTTAATTATTATATGTATTATTGATATAAATGCTTTTAAGCTTGACATTTCTGCTTTTAAATGCTCTAAAAACTGGTGCCATTCACTTTCATTGTAAGTGTTGCCACATCGCTGTCGAATGAGCTTAACTTGTTCTGAACCCGCGGTACTCATTTAACTACAGTCTCATCTGGAAAAGTAAGAGAGCAACTGCGTCTTAGTGCATTTGGATTCAACGCTTTCTTTCTTAAAGAAGCACATTATCTGTGACAGCTCTCAGGGAGGGTGGCCAATAGGGTCATGGGAGGGAAAAAAATAGAAACAGATCAGGCACGATATCCCGGAGAGGCACAAACAAGAAGAAAAAAAAAGAATCTGGTGCATGTCTCACCAGATGATGTATTTTTTGCGCCCCCTCATACAGAGACGTGCCTGCCATTGTGTGACTGAGTGACATTCCCCATTCCCAGGATGCCCGTGTACATGCCGTTCGCCTCTGATGTGGGTGGGGGGAGGCTAGTGGGGAGGGCGGAAAGGCTCCTGCCTCCCTCCTTAACCGCTTGGCAGTCTGCTCTTGATTAGAGCGACGCTCTTCCCAGCGAGGAGCTCTCGGGCCCTGTCAGGGGAGACGGCTCTTCGGTAATAGCGTCTGACAGGCTGAGGGGAGCCGCGCGGGGACTGATACAGATGCTGCTATCCTGAGTGGCATCAGGCTCAAGCCAACATCACCTACTTCGGTAAAATCCCCACACCACCGACTCTCCAGCTGCCAACCCGTCAACCAGTCTCATATCTAGCACATGCCAGCCGAGGGTGTGTGTACATGGATGTATGACACATTCTGCATCTAACATAGCCAGGAGGAAAAAACAGGTGCTGCCGGTATGACTGCGTTTTCAATCCCACCAGACTGACTTTTAACAGGAAACTGGACCTAATTCCACCCTGAAATAACTTCCTTCCTGATTTTAATTGCTTCATTTTTGATATATTGGTGGAAGTTATCTCCTGTGGCAGCTCATGGAGAGAAGCTATTAGGGGTGATAGACGTGAAATAAAGAGAGCAAAAGAAAAATAAACCCTAGGGTTTTTTTTTTTTTTTAATAGGCTGAATGGAAAAATACTCATGTATGGGTGGCCATGAAATGCTGGTAAAAGACTACTGCGTCATTCAAAATGATTCAAATGTGCTTCTCTTTAAAAGTCATTTAAAGGAAAAGGGTGTAATTTCTACACCACTAGTGGCAGACGCAATTGCCAAAATAATGATTTTTAAACAGGTTCCAAACACACTGTCCATCTGCCACTGGCTAGAAATTACACACTAAATTTTTAAACTCATTTCTAAAATGACTCTGAATTCTGACTGGAAGAACCGCTACAAAATATAAAACAGCCAATAAATCCATTCAACTGTGATCACACATAAGCTGAATTCTAAATTATTTCTATAATAATCTATTAATATTGCTTTATTGTATGAATTATAAAGGGAATGCTAAAAAGGACTGTTTTATTCGATTTAATTGAAAAAAAATAGACCTCATTATTATATATATATATATATATATATATATATAAAAAATTGGTTATTTTTAAGTTTGTTGCTTGGAGGAAACACTGGAACAACTGAAATAAACAACAAAAGTACAGCAACAACAAAAAAAAATGACAAAAGAAACCAATCTTATTTATCTAATTTTATTTTATAATAAAATAAAAAATGTTTACCGAACAATTTTATCATACCATGATATTATACCATATTATAAACATTAAAGTAGCAGCCTTTAATACTAACTTGAGAGAATTGAATAGAATTGCTACTTCAGTAACACAAAATGGATTAAAAACCAAGAAACAAGTTCACAAGAGCATGTGTGTGATCCATGCGTGTGATCCAGATGGTCTACCATGGATGCCAGATTTTAAAAGAAATATGAAGTTGAACGATCAAGAAAAAGCTTTTTATTACTTTATTCAAAGTCTTCCCTTGATCATTAATCTTTTTATTACCATCTAATGTGTACTGTGTGCTTGCAAATTGAAGAAAATTGCGTTGTTATTGGGTCTTAGGTACTTTGACTCTGCAAAGTGACCTATTGCTTATTCCTCAACACAAACATGAGGATACACTCAAAACTGCAGTTGCAGGCACTCCAAGAACATTTTAGTATTGCACCTGTACAACATGATTCATGGTCGCAGTCTTGTAGGACTCTCTAATGGCACCAGGGAATAAAGCCCCACTTTTAATCTGTCTCCAGCCACGCTGAAATCACGTGACTGGAGGATAAAAGGATCACAAATTCATGGAAATATATGCAAAGAGGTCTGGCTGAAAATGGCTCTTTTGATGGGCAGCCGAAGGCCCGGAGGGAAGGCATCCACCTTCTGCCACTGTCTGCGCGCCCTGCGAGTTCATTCCCAGAGTTCACGCTAAAGGAGAACTGAAGGAGATGCTGCTTTTCACTTGAATGCTGCATCTTGGCTAGAACTCAAACGTCAACCGGGCCACATCCATGGCAGCACCTCAGTCATCCGAGGATGGCCGGAGGCATGGTGTATTAACCAGAATCAGAGTGTGTGAGAGACGAGTCAAACAGAGAGAAGATGGCTGCGATAATTGATCAGTCAAGTTAAACTGAATCAAGACCACACATCAACAGTCAAGGGACAATGCCATAAACTAGCTTGCAAACAAGCCAAAAAACTAAAAGCCCAGGCAGTCTGTGGCTAAGCAATAACCCCCCATTAGAATGAATCACACGAGTAAGCAATGAAAGTGCACATGAATGACTGAGCATCAGAGCTTTGGATCAGAGGTGTCATAACACAGTGAGTCATCAGCACGAGCATGACTGAACATGCAGAATCACAACACGATCCGTTATGACATGATGGTACATGTCCAGATGAGGACAATCGAAGATTTGCTAGAAAGAGGGCGAAATCGGACAGGGCAGATGCACATTCTGTTGCTGTATTTTCAGATATTTCAAGTTTCAACAGCAGTCTTTTGGGAAATTTATCTATAAAACAAAAAAAGTTTGAAAAGTTTCAAATTATTAAAAAAAACATTACAAAAAAACATATAAACATTATATTCAGTTGACACTTTCAGAAACATTTGAAACATATTTCAAAATATAAAGTCATACAGGCTTGAAACAACATGAGGGTGAGTAAATGATGACAAAACTGTCTTCTTTGGGTGAACGGACAGTTTAATGATCTAGGATTTGCCAAAAAGAATACGAGAGACAGAGAGTTCAAAGTTTGGCTGCATGACCCTCTAAGCTCCTGCTGGTAGAAAATGTAATTACACCATTCTGGCAGCAAATGTGAATCTTGCCTTGTGTGTTTGCACAATAAAAAAATAATAAAAATTGACTGCCTATGAGCAGAGACAAAAGATTTGAAATCTCATACTCACAGGGAGTCATGTGCCACACAATCTGCACAGACTCCAAATGACATCCATCAGCTGACAGCAGCCATTTCTGGAGCATTTTAGCTTCATTTTTCAATAGTGTAAGAAAATAGAGATGCATTGTCCCTCTTTTTTTAGAGTCTTTGTCCTGAACACAACACAAAATCACTCTGATGATTAAAACTGACCTGTCACCCTGTTCCAGAACTCCTGCTGCTGTGTCAGAGACATGCATCTTTAGTAATCTTATCCATTATAAGCTCTGATGGAGAAGCCTTACCTCACCGCATCAAAGTTGTTTCGGAAAACCATTTATGGGATTCATGTTGTGTCCCCAGGTTTCAAAGTTAACTTGTTCAGTGGTCCAAAGACATACTGCAAATTACATTATATAAACTGAGAGCTATACCGCATACTTCCCAGCAGGTAAAAATCACATAAAAAATGCTAAATTGATTTTGGGGTTAACCATCCTCTCACAATGCAATAAGGTACTAAAGAAAGTTTTTGCAAGTATTACAAGTACTTACGTAAATGAAATGACTTTCATTTCTGCGTTGCTCTCAGTTTCTGCTTTCCACTGGCCGCGGGGATACTTTGGTGCATTTGATTAATTTTTCTTGGCTAGATTAAATTTTACATTTCCCACTTCTTTTTTTGAACTTCATCATGCTTATTCAAAAATTCATGGATCATAAAAACAGAAAAACATAAAATAAACAAATCAGGAAAAGCAGAGTTGCATCTGCCATAAATAAACAGAATAATAACTAAAACTTTACCATGTTTCAAGATTTCAGTCAAAACAGATCAAATATCACATACTTTAAACACTGCTGTACAAAAGTTCAGGGTCTGTACTTAAAAAAAAAAAGACCTCACAGACCTCAGTCTTTTGAATCGTTGTGTAATGCATATACAATTCCTATTTTGATAAATCATTTTAATAGAGAAAATTATTACTATACACACAAAGCCAAACAGCTTCCCTTTGGCTGCGTCCGTTAGTGAATTCTAATTCAGCGTGGTATGATGAAGCAGACTTATAAGTGTCAAAGCGGTCCTTCTCCCTTAAAGGGGGGTTCTCTCCTCTGAGTGGTACATACAGAAGACACACTTAATAGTGATATTATATTCAGACCCCTGCGACCTTGTTTTCGAGAGCCATGCAGAAAGCAGTAAAATTCAACCAAACATCCAGACATAATGAATACTTAAAAAATCATTAAAGAACCAATCTTAAATAAACATCACAGTATGAGTAATGTGCCAGGCGCCTCTGAGAGCCGGTGTGAGGTGAATAAACATCACTAAATGAACATCAGGGGCTGAATGACCTCTATTCATCGGCAGATCAAACCTTCTTCCTCTTTTCAGCAACACTACCTCCCTGACTGTAGACTTCCCTGGGCTTCATACCCGTCACAAGCCTCTCGACGAGCCTTCTTTGATTAATTATTTCACTTAATGGAATAAAGACATTGACCATTATTAGGTTTAAGCTAGCTGACGCCAGAGTTTCACTTGCACACATGTGGCACACAGTTCAGTTTGCCTAAATCAAGCCTATCCTATTCTCACCGATGGCATTAGTGCCTCACTTGAAAACAAATTAAAACAATGTGACCCAGTGAGGCCAGACACAGAATGGGGTTTGTCCTAAAAAACACAGCACCATTATGAGTCTGAGTCTAATTTGGACCAAAAAAAAAAAAAAAAGACGAGGGGAGGGGGACAAACAGGTAATGCTATTTATCTCGCCAAAGAAACTAATGTGCCTTCGCAAGCTGGGATAAAAATAACAGACTCATTGAGTGCCTATGTGCTCAGTGCCTTGGAGGGACTCTAATGCATTTTCATTTAGACCAAACTCAGATGTTATTAGGACCGACTCTCTCCATCTTCATTTCACTCTGATCTCAAGGCCAAAGCAGACAAAGTGGGCCACTCTCTAGTAGTCCCCTTAAAAATCGTTTAGACTGAAAACAGCAAAAGGCAGATATACTGAAGAATAGTTGAAATTACTGTTATCATGGCATCAAAGTCTTGCATTTAAATTATGTAGTAGACGCACATTTTTTCTACCTCCTAAAGGCCATTGGTTTTAAAATTGTAACAACAACTGTAAAAAGGTCTGGGAAGATACAAACAACATTTTTAAATTAAATTAGACTGTATAATTATTCTGTATCCAGTTGCTGGTTGTAATCGAGGTAGGGTTTGGGCAAGCTGGTCAATGAATGAAACATAGCATCGATGCTTGAATATTTGAAAAAATATTCCTAATTACATTCAACAAATATTCAAAACATTCTAAAAACCTAGAGCTAAATGGTGAAGGCTGATCAAAAACTGTGAATCTATCATAGGACTGTGCAGTATGACTGTGCAGTTTATATCACGTGATCAAAGACTACAGAAATACAAAGACGGTTCACTCCTATACTTATGAATGGGAGAAACTGCAACGCGCAATATGGCAGAATAGTCCTGCCTTCTAAATGAAAGAGCCGATCGCTGATTGGTAAAGTCATTGCATCACTGGGGCTGTTAGAAGCTCCGGTTCTCATAGAAATATGAGGCTAGACCAGCTTGACTGCGCATGCGCATTGGCTGGTCTAGCCTGAAAAATAAATTTTTTAAAAGCTATTTGAGCACATGAAACAACATTCATGAGGCAGTTCATTTCAGATCTTGTTGCTGATTTGAAATATGTAATTTAATTGCGAGTTCAGCACAACTGAGATTTCAGGATTCCCCCATTCATTTAGATAGGACTTGGTCTTGTTTGAGCTGCCTGGAGGCGTTGCAAATATGGCCGTCGAGTACAGACTTTCCTTGAAAGGGACTTTGGCGTGATGCACAGCTATAAATGGCAACCAACTGCAGCGATTTTGTAGATTCTTCTTTAGTGTGACGTTCTGTATTGGACAACCTTATTGCATAACCACCCAATGGTATACACATCATCATGTTAATTTGTTTAATTAAAGAGTATGGGGTCATGTATTTAAAGAAATAACAATAAATGATGATTAAGGACAGATCTTTCATAACAAACACTGCAACGTAAGTTAAGAAAATTAGAAATGTCGATTTTGATTTCATGGTGACTGAGGCTGCTTTGCATTATTTTGAATGAGGGCAACAAAGAAACGTGGGAGTCCCAAAGAAATCATAAAAGGTTCTGCTTTGTGTGGCACATCCAGTCAGAACATTATACATTTATTATTATTAGTTTTATAGTTTTGTTTCTACTAAGTAAAGTGAAATGTTGTTGCAATGAAAGATTATGAAGAGCTTTATATTTTGGTTTGCGCCGAAGTCTCAAATACAATAAAATAAATAAATAAAAGTAATTTTATTTTTGAAGTATTTAATCTACCGTAATAATGTAACCTGTAACCTGAATTAGCAATGCTGGCTCATTCTTACCTTGAAGTTGCATATACATGTTATTATGTCCCCAATTCTGAGACACTCGCCGTCAAACTTGCAAGTGTTGGTGTCACAAAGGAAGAGATCTGTGTCCCGGTCATCATCCCCTGCAACAACATGAAGAGCCAAAAACATCATGAATTTCTGCATAAACACAGCAGTGTCAAGACACAACCAGCACAAGCAGGATAATGTTTTTTCAAACACTTCTGATAAAAATAAGTCAGCAGAACTAACGAATCCGGCAGGCAGGCTGGCAGGGCTTCTGAAGGGTTCATCAAGTTGTGATGAGCACCTCCATTCGCCAAGACCGTATTTTACTCTTGAGACATTTTCTTATCGGGAATAAAACAAGTGCTCATGGAGGAATAATGATTCAGCACATGGTGAACTTCTTGGAATCTCCGCATGAGAACCTTATTCAGCTTTTATAATAAGCTGAGTACAGGCTCTGCGAAATATTCTTATTTTGCTGAGGAGCCGGACAGACTCCGAAAAAAACTGCACTTCATCAAAAATCAAGAGCTCACAGACAGTTTAAGTCCACAAGGATTCCTTAAGATGATTACAATTAAAATGAGTTGTTTCAAAAACAGGCCGCCGCTGAGTCAAAACCTAATTTTACTATTCAGCGTACAAAAGCTGACTGCTGTTCATTTAACAATTAAGCTCCCAAAATAACGAGTTTACCCATTAGGCACTAAATCATTCAGCCCTTATCTGATACCTTTTATAATTATGCAAGAAATAAGCATCTCTATCATTTGCTTAATATTATAAAAATGACACAAACATTACGCAAAGAATAATATCTCATGATACATTCCACATTACCGGCATATATTTCGACTCAAAGCGCCATATATCATCATAATAAGACTATACGACACAAAACAGTGGGTCTGCTCATGTGCCCTGGGATTTTTGCTGTCAAAGCAAATAAGCTTCTTGCAAGTGCTACACAGTATTTTTACCCTGTGTTATCCGGTGAGGCCTGGAAGCTAGAAAGAACCAGAACATTGCTCATTGTAACGACAACACCAGAGGACATGCAGCTACTTTAGGCCCCTGCTAAAGGGCCACATACAGTGTGGAAATATGTCTTACATAAGCTTGTGGCTTATTTGCATTTCAGCTAAAAAAATTATCAATGCACCTCAAACGCTACAAGGGGGTTAAAAAGAATAGTAGTCTTGCGAGACAGTTGCAGTATTCACATTGTGTGCCTCAGACTCAGTTCTGGAGACCTTGAGAAATGACGCCGGCTCTTGGTATGTACATAAATCCCTCGTGTAAAATTAGTAGCCGTTCATGCTTTGCAGCAGGAATATTTCATTAAAATTCATCTTGTTCACAATCTGTTCTTAAAGCGCTGTGATAAACTGACATTCAATCAATTCAGCCTACTGAAGCAACAAATACCAGTCAGAGTATTTGCCAAAGCTAATTAGTCAAAACCATTGTCAATCCCTTGGCTTACTGATAAAATAAGAATTCATGCCTTAATTTCAATCTAATTCTTCTTAAAACATTTTCCTCACATTCATTTCTCACATTTTTTAAGCAGCATCAGTAGAAGTCCTAGATCACTTGGTGCCTTAAAGGCATAATTCACCAAAAAAATTACTTTCTTCTGTGGAACACACACACACACACACACACACACAAAAAAGATATTCTGCAGAATGTTTTTGTCCAAACATCATTGTACCCCCACTGACTTTCACAGTATAGACTAAAAACACTTGAGAAATGGAATTAGTGTTCGAGAGAGAGAAAAACTTCAATATACATCAGTCATCAAAAACATCAGTCATACAACTTTATTATCAAACATACAAATAATTGTTCTGGAAGTTGCATTTAAGATCCACTTGGCTCACAAATCTAATGTGGCACATTGCTCTTTGGTTTGAGCAGGCATGATGCATCTGCTTGCATTATTGATGCAAGCACTCCCTCTGCAAAGGCATACAGATGCAAAGCACTTTGTCACACCTCTACTGCTTGGCTGCCCTTCCGTAAGTGTGTCATAATACAGTTTGACCTCACAACACAGGTAGACACATTTGAGTGCGTGTCTGAAACATGCAGTATTCAACGAGGCACTTGGCAACAGGAGCAGGAGGGGGAATTGGTGTAATGGATCGGAGAGGAACATGGAGATCTGAGTCACAGGAGCTTTTCTCTCACCAGACACAAAATCCTTCTTTTCAGTCTAATTAATCTGAAGCAGTGGCATCCTGTAGCAACACTGAAAAAACACATTCCATTAAAAAACAACACATGAGGAGCCACTGTTTCAGAAACTGTGTAAGAAACACACCAAGTGACCTTGAAAAGAGATATTCTAATACACACACACACACATACACACACTAAACAAAACATTAAGAATGATTCAACAGTCAGGACCAGTGTTTACCAATCTTTTTGTGTCCTGAACCTTCACAGCCACAAAAGTATATTTCAATTACCCTTTCATCAACAACAAATCAGAAGTTACAGCATAATGTACTTTGTATAATTTATTATTATAAAATACTGGTTTAACACAAAATAAGGTCTCAGAAATGTTTGCCCATACAATGAAATTCGGAGTTCAACATGGCAGTTTTGGTCCAAATTTTCTTCTTTTTTTCTTCTTATTTATTTATTTATTTATTTTTTTACGGAACACTTAAGAAGCTTCTTATGTACCCCCTGAGGTCCACATTCTCCTGTTCTGGACCATCAAAAAGTTCAAAGCCATATAAGGTTAGGACAGGAAAGTAAAAACAGAGATTGAGGAAAGTTATCTGGTCACGCTAGAGGAAATGAGTTCTGGAAACAGGCAGTGGCATCCTTGCAACTTTATTACGGTAATTTCTTCATCAAGGACACTGATAGGCCTCTAAATGCTTAACCAGATTTTAAACTTAACCAAGACATCAGTCAGATAATTTGATTAACTGTAAATACGCTTTTGAAAGTCTGTTAAAAATGCTTTTAGAGCAGGGGTGAGTTAGCATGAGCGGAAAGGAATTTTGTTCTGCTCTCTTTAAAGTCTCTCTGGCAGGACAATCTTTCAGTAGCTGTCTACACGGAGCGATAAGATCTGTTTTCCTTTTCTTTGTGAAGAAAGCACTGTATGTGTGTGGACAACAAAATTTCAATAAAAATTCCTCAAAGTCATTCCTTGAAGTCACAAAGCAATGATTAGAGCAGCCAAACAGGAAATTACATATTTCATCCTAAGATGCTCTACTATCTGACGGCCCACAAAAACAAGTTAAAGCAACTCTTCCAGAATCCAAAATAGACTTTCTCTAAGTACGAAAACAGTTCGGTTTAAACACAGGACTCTTGTGAACTTCAAGGTATGAGTATATGAAAATGTGACGTGCAAACAGTCTGCATGACACAAGGCCGTAAATAAGATAACAGTTGATGCATGACTATCCACAACAATGGTTTGCAGAGTCGATTCTTTTGGAGCTGTCACTAGCAAGGCAAACACTATATTTAACCTCCCAATAAACAGCCTTATACTGACATCAAAACATTCTGGAACACATTACATTTAGAACAAGAGTACATATTACAGACTTAAAGGAAGGTTATAGAAATCAACAGTGCTCTCTCTGGTGATGTACATCAGACTTCTCCAATCATTAGGCTGATTAAACTCTTCCTCAAAATCCAATCATCAACTGATGGGTAGAACCAAGTCCCACACTTACATTTTTTTTCTTTTTTGATAATTAGTTGCATACAGATGCACAGTACAATCTGGAAAAAAACCTCTGTTGTTATTTCTGTTTCATTGCAACTTTAAGACATTCTATATAAGGCCAAATATTTGCATACTGCCTCATAAGTAGGGATTCCCACCAAGTCCGTTTAAGATTCTAAAGCAACACATTCTATAAAAAAACTTCATAATCAGTATAACCTTAGTAACAGCTTTTGAACGGGTATTTGGAGCAGCATAATTTGTCCTATGACTTGGCCACTTTTGCATAATAGCTATTTAGTAGCTAATGGAAGGCAATTTAAAACAAATAGGTTGTGAGTTACGGCTGTAACTTGACAAGGTGAAGGGCAGATTTAGTATAGAGAATGTGTTGCAGAACTTCGTAACTTACAAATACACATGAAGAACACAAGGCTGTACTAATTAAAAATTCCACCTCCAATATTATAATTAGCCAACAACATCCACTTCATCAGTAACAGAGCTCTAACAGTCCAAATTAAGGGTGTTGCCAGTGCTACATCCAGCTGCTTGTTTCTTCATTCTGCAGTGAAATAGGAAACTTTGTTTGGCTCCCACACCTGGTATTGCAGGTCTCCTCGCTCTCCTCAAGAGTGTTGTAATTTTATCAAAACAAACGAGAAGTGTGAGCCAATGTTACATCTCACAATGTGCCAAACGGGAGAGTATCGGGGGAGATGCAGATTGTTATTTCTGCCTTGCCAGCGAGGTGAATAATTGAAAGAAGCAAGCTGGCAGAGACACAAATATTCTAAAGGTGAAGTGTAGACAGCTCCTGTGAGTGAGACATCAGACCAGTTGTCTGGCCATTTAAGAGAGCTGGATTTCAAACCTCAGGACATTGTTATCATTGTTATTTTGTTTGAGGTGTAATACAAAAGAATCTATTCAGAATTCTCTGCTCTTTAGAGAGAAGTAGAACAAGTGTGTTTTTAAAAATCTGGATACTTTGTAACTAACATGAAAAAAACTCTAAAAACATCTAACAGACAGCAAATGTTCGAGATAGTTCACCCAAAAATGAAAATTCTGTTATCATTTGCTCATCCTCATGTTGTTCCAATCCAGTATAACTTTCTTTTGTGAAACACAAAAAAGAACTTTTCAAGAACGCTAAGGTCTAAACAACATTGACTTTCACTGTATGGATGAAAAACAGACATAAAAAAAAATTCTTATGTGTTCCGCAGAAAGAAAAGGCCATACAGTACAGATTTGGAATGACATGAGGGACAGTAAATAATGACAGAATTGTAATTTTTTAATGAACTAAGTCTTTAAGTCTTCAATTGAACTACCAAAAACTGGCAGTTTATGTTGTTGTTTTTCTTCAAACTGATAAAAGTCTGCTGCTCCTCTCGCCTGCTTTGTTTGTGCTTGTCTCGCCTCCTTTAAAGCTGATATGCAAAAGCCCTCGGTGAGCCAGCACTGCAAAAAAATTCTCCAAAGGAGAGCTATTGACATCTATGAACAATACAAATAAAAGCTTAAGGCCCTTTGGGCAGTGACTTACTTTTGAAGCAGTAGCTAGGCCCTACATAAAATTGATACAAAGTAGCTTACAGAGTTGATGCTGAATTCTGATCATGAACAGAAAACATATTTCAGTAATAAGGCACTTACTTTGCAAAAGCATTCACACTACTTGTGTCCACTGCCAGTGGCCTTAGGTTAGGACTGTTGACTAAACAGCTGGCTTGCATTTGTTTTGCTGGACATTGTTGCTGTGTTCAGCGCATAATTCTGTGCTGGGAATTTAAACTATATTCAGTCAGTTGGAAATTCAGGTTTTATGCCATAACGCTGCAGGTTGTAAATGCACTGCAATGCAATGTCCAAATATATAGCCATTCTGTTTGCTGTGTGCACTAATTCATCAATATGTAAAGGGACAGCTAACCTAAAAATTATGAAAATCCTGTAAATGTGTTCCAAAACAACACTGGACATCATCACTGACTTTCATTAAACACTTTTTCAAAATGCTTGTCAAATGTGCTGACAACTGTTTGAATAACTGTCACTAAATGCTTTTAAATATCACTCCTGACAATCAGATCTGCTATTAAAAACTCACTTTATAATTCCAAACACGGCCACACCTGTTTGAATAGACCATTATCTGTAAACCTGTTTGATTACCACAATTAGTGTTATGTTTTTTTAATCTGCACTGGTTGTATGACTGCATTTGTAGTCAGGATTTACTAGGAAAATTCATCATATATTATCAACACCTTTTTGTAAATCATGGAAACACTAAAGTGGCCTTCAGGCATGCCTGTGGTAGAGCTTCCCACGTCTCGTGCATGCCATTGCCATGAGCTGTATAACCAAAGTGCAAGCAAGAGGCAAGGATAGACGTTTTGGAACGACACCTAATTGCCCACGGTAACCTGCTGATTGATAGTCAGGCGCCACGGCGGGAAACTGAGCAGAAATATGCGGCGAGTTCCGAGCGTCTCTCGCGCCTCAGGGCGCGCATGATGATTATTTCACGTGCATCTGCAATCATCTGAACTGCGCTCTGACAGTGAGGGTGAGAGGTCGGCCGCAATCCAAATCAAAACCCATTTAATATTCCAGTCTACAACGAACTGATGCTCTAGATTGTTATGAAGGCTTGATGGAATTGTTACCAAGAAAAGCATGGTTTCTAAATGGTTTCTTACACGTGCATTCTTCAAGACGGCAAGCTTTTAAACTTGACCAAAATATCGCCACTTGTTCACTCGCTGTATAACTATAGGAACGAGAAATAAGTATAAGTATAACTTTACAAACTGTCCAAGGTAAAACGATTTTTAATGCAAATTTTGACGTTACAATCAGATTAATTTAGTGTTATTCTCTATTGAATTGATAGTGAGGGACCGTATGCTTGTCTTTTTTCTACCCTCAAAAAACCCCAAAACAAAACAAACAAACAAAAAACATAGTGTTCCATAGGCTACATGAAAATAAAGAACTCTGAGCCAAAGTTAATTTCCTTAGAAACTTCATAGGAGATATAGATAGGATGAAGACAAGTGCCGCTTTTCTGGCCACTTATTTTCATATTTGATAGGCTAATCTGCCTGTTTTGGGGTTTTCATGGTGTTTAATGCAGAAGCATCCGTTTTTCCTTTGAATGCACTGAACTTGAAAAACAGGTCAGTTAATGTAGGAAATGTGGTATCAGCGACTGTTAGTAGACTAATCACGGTTTCATCCGTGCGAACAAGAATGAGCCATTTAAACCGCAGGCAAAACAATATCTAGAAACAGTTGACAGTTTATTGACTATTGCGGTGAATAATAAGTGTAGGTTACATGCTACACTTATTTGAGGAGAATTGTGGGGGAGAAAACTATTCATTTTTGTTCCAATATTTACATATCGCGTAAGTGTAGGAAGAACAGGAAATAAATAATAAACTATTTACACGGTAACACACCAAACAGCTCGATCTGATCATCAGTAAACTAACTGAAACAGGTCTTCAACATCTTTTTAGCAGCAGTGAACTGCATAAGCTTGCTCCACCACACATTAGGATCAATTTAGGTGCATAACTTATGCTACTTGTGTGATAAACAACCGTCTTCCGTTGCCAAGGGAACGTCAAACCTTATTCTCTTTAAAGGACTTCTTGAACATCTTACCCGAGCAATTCCATCCAGTCGGAGTCTGACAGTCGCTGAGTGAGGACGGGAAAGCGCCAAGTTGTTGCACTGGGAAAGTGGCGAGAAAGGACAAGACTGCAATCCATACCCAGTGTCCCACTATCCGGCTCCACTGGTGCGGACTTCGGGGCTCATGTAGGGCCGCCGCCACCGTGACACCCATCTCAGTTCCCCCGACGCTGCTCCCAGACGCGCAACGACAGCCCTGGTCCTAGTGTTGTCAACTTTGCCGGTGCGCTTAGAAGCCAAGAGAGGGACATTTTCCGACGGACGGAGTGTGCCCCATGAAGCAGTTGTTTCTGGATGACCAGAGCGAGGATCCGCCCGAAGCAAAAGGGTGTAGATGCGGAATGAGAGAGGTCTGGATGCGATGACAGGGGAGGGATGGTATCGGGAGGGAAGTGGGTAAGCGAGATGTTCAAAAAGCAAGGCAAGAATAAAAAGACGCAAAGGGTGTTTTTAGGAAACAGAAGTGGGGAAAAAAATCATATATCCCATTCGAGTGACATGCCGAAGTTACAACATCCACAGAGGCGCGGCTTAGACAGACTGTCCTCGGTCCTCACTCCGTGCGCTCGCGCAGAGCCTTGAGTTTGTCAGAGTCTCGCGGAGGGCCATTCCTCTGTACCTGTGAACCACAATAACGCACTGAAGGCGAGCGGCAGGTTTCCAGACCGCTTCGGATCACGTGTTCTCAAGAAACCGGGAGGGGCGGGACGATGCCGCGCTCTGATTGGTCGAGAGGGATGCAGGAGTGTCAGGAGCGAGGCGATGGTCCAGCTCGAGCATATCGACGGTCGGCCAGTGCAGAATAGTGTACCCTGTAGTCCACTTTAACAGGGCTTTGGTTTGCAAAACGCGTGGGCTAAGGGCCATGCCGAGAAAGTCTTCTCAGTAATTGAGCACTGCTGCTCTGAGCGCGATGGCAGCAGAAATCGATCGGAAACTTGCAGTGTTGTGAAATGATCCCCGTGTCCTAAACAAAAGACTTACAGCATTAGACGAGAGAACCGAGGGACCAGGTGGAGTTCACGACTGTCTGCGACGCTCGCGGATGATCTCGGCGGTGGAAATGGATATGCAGAGACGCTTTAATGGATACGGGTCGCGAGATGAGCAAAAGAAAGGGCACTTTTAACGACATTTAATGACGCAACATTTCGTCTCAGAAAAGCTTCTTTCGCAAGGCGCATCGACGATGATAAAAAAGCTCACATTCTATCTCAAGCAAATTGTATGTTATCGACTTACGTTGAACTAGTTTTCTCTATCACTTAAACATTCCAATAACGTGTTCCCGTTGCTCCTATAGGACAGTAGCCTACAATACCTAATCAAACTTGAACTTGGTGCAACAAAGTGATTTTTTTCAACCTCTACTGTATCTGATTTCTGATTCTTAGAAAGGCAAAGACTAAACACCTAGAGAGAGTCACAGCGAGAAATGCACAAAATATGTGGACCCTTATGCCTCATTTAAAATGTATGGCATTATATAACAAAACATCAAAACAAACAGCATTTATTAAAAAAGAAACCACAGAGGAAAGCATTTGTGACTGAAACACACCTTTGCATACGATTAAGTGTAGCCTACAAATACTTTGAGGCCCCTGTTGTACAGTGTTTCAAAAAGTATCTACAAGAAAATTGTTAGTTCATGTTTGACTGTTGAACCAAAGAGGATTAAAAAAATTCAAAGTGATTTTTTTTTTCATCAAATTAGTCAAATGTATTTTTTTTTACATTTTTTAGTAATTATTTAGTAGATGCCTCTTTTGGCAGCAATTACAGTCTTGCTAACAGGTCTCCATTAGCTATCAGGTCACTGTTATTTTTCCCAATTGGAGATTGTGAGTGGACAGCCTTTTTCAAGTCCACCCATAAATCTGGCGATTAGTCTGATGGCTAAAAAGCTCAATTTTGGTCTTATTGGACCGTAAAACCTTCTTCCAGCTGGATTCATAATTCTCCACATGGCTTCTGGTTAACTGTAGCCAAGATGTCATATGAGTTTTTTTAACAGTGGCTGTGTTTTTGCCACTTAATAAAACTATAAGTGGTGAAGCACCTGGACGACAGTTGTTGAATGCAGCGTTTCTCCAAACTCTGCCTGTAATTCCATCAGATTTGTCACTGGTCTCTTGGTGGCCTTCCTCACCAATCTCCTTCTTAGTCACTGAGTTTTTAAGGACCATTTACCCACCTTCACTGTTACAAAACTGTGTAAAAATACAATAAAAGTTTCTACAACTCTTTCCCACAAAATGAAAGCCAAAGTTACAAGACAAAGGAGAACCAGAGGCATTTGATGATACTTAACCTATGGAAGGCAATTTCATGTACTAAGTCAGAATGTAATTTTTTTTTTTTTTTTTGGTGTTTTAGTTCTTACAGGTGTGGAACTACAACATTTTTATTTTGGGGTGAGCTCTTCTTCTTCTTTTCCCAGAGCTTTTTAAACTCACTGTCCTTTATGAAAATGAATACTCTCAGTTTTTCACTAATGTAAGTAATTTTGAAGGCTGTTTGATTGCAGAACTAATAAATGATGACAACATGCTGACATGCCTCATCTATCAAATTCATGTCAGCAAATAAAAAAGATGAATGAACTCAAATCTTTTTATTTTCTTAGAAATATTGTCACACAGTATATGTGTTTCCCAATAAGACATCTTTAGTTAGAGCACATTTGGAAAATAGGATTGAGACCTGTTGCTTTAACAGTTTAAAGCTGGACTTCTGGGCATGTCCTCAAGAAAAATTACGATATACTCTCCACTGTTCATTTCTCTTCTACCTGATCATTCCCACATTTCTCCTGGAGTCTGGCTCCATACCAGCTCGGTATTATTAGCACGGTTCAGAGCTCCTCTGGAGAGCAGCTGGCTCTGGGCTATCACCGACAGACACTCTTGACAGATAAAACAGCACACCCTTGCCATAGGATTTCTGTAGTTTTCTCAATGCGGCATCATGTATCACATGATGGATCTGATCTTGTAATTAAGACCATGGAACATTAATTAATCATTCGATTTTGTTGGAGACATGAAAAGGTTCATGTCCTTTATAGAACATATTCAGAAATAGGAAGAAAACTGATAAAATGTATTCAAACCAATGGCAAAGTTAAAAAGTGGATTTTTGAATTGCATTTTTATGACATATATTTCATTGGAGTTGAGTCCTGACATATTTATTCCTATCAGACCCATATGAAATTAAACACCTTTAAAAAGGAGTCTTGGCAAGTCTCCCTCAGCTGCTTTTAGTTATTTGATGTAGCAAAAATATTCAGGATCAATGAACACCAAGAATTCAACATTTTCAGAGGAATATATATGGTATAATGTGGGTTTAATTACGCGTATGAACTAGTACTGGTGTCAAAGATAAAACGATAAATTAGGTTTATAGAAGCTTGCCTTTGTTCTCTCTAGACTCTTTAACCTGGACTTATATCACAGTGCCATCCTCAGTATATTCTTCCCCTCACGGGTAAAGGCTCATTTACTGTAGTTTGTGGGCCACTGTTCAGTCCCAGCATTGGTTTCTGCACTACAACAACTGTCTCCATTCCTCCCAGTTAGATCCATACCTTTTATAAATCATTTACATCACATCTAACATCTCATCTCTCACCCGGACTGGAAAAATCCCCTGTGGAACATACTTGGAGAGTTGACATGGCAACTGGAGTCTCATGGTTTCATTATATGCAAGTCTTCGCTGGAAGAGTATGGTGAGCAGGGTAATGAGGAAGGCTGCCTGGGGACCGGTGAGAAGGTCACATCTCTGGAGGGAGCGTGTGGTGTTTGAGTCTTCTAGCAGCATGGGATCCGTTAATGATGCCAGCGTTTTAAAACGCTCCCTTAAGTTCTATTGGTGCTTTGGTATTCCTGCTGAGAATCTCTTCTCTTTATCTGTGTATGTAAAAAAACTTGCCAAGCATATCACGTGAATAAATAATGAATATTGATCTTCTTTGCATGGCATCATTTAAAAATGTATATTCTGAAATGACTCTATAAAAAGTTAAATTTAACTTTAACTGATAGTTTCATACCCAAGATGCCTGTAGTTTGGTATTATTAATCATTTCCCATTAGAACAATAGCTCAGTAAGGAAATTGTAAATCACTTATTACATAACAACTGTACCACAGGCATGCAATCTATAATCCATATAGACTCTAAGTGAATAATGTAGTCATTTGGAGGGTTTTATGAATTAATTGATTTGTTTTCATGGTTGAACTCCTGCTTACCCATTGAACTTTTTTTTTTTTTTTTTTAAATCTCATTCCCTCATAATACAGAGTCGACCAGATGTTTTTGTTCTCTGCTGCTGGATACTGCACACAGATTTCAGTACAGCTGTGAATTTTCTCAGCAGTAACAAATTTATTGCTATCCTCCTTCTTGGACATCCTAGACAAATGCTAAGGAAATTATATGGCTTGTTTGGGGATATTTATGAATTCACTGATTTGCTTCCACTTTTGAACTGTTCAATGCAACAAGCAAACCCAACTGTTGCCAAATTACTCTAGGACAAATTTCCCAGGGTTGCTGAATTGAATAAATATTTGTTATCAACTCTTATTAGTGATGTAAATAATATATTAGCTCAAAACAAATATTAAGTTTAGAGAATATTTGTCTTGACCACCAAATATGATCATCCCTTTCTGAGAAACCCTCTTCCTGAAATATAAAGGCAACTAGCTATATAAATTTTCATGTATATACACTCATACACATGAGTTTCGAATCATATTGATCACGTATCAATCATGAAAATAATCATGTAGGTAATCATGAAACTATTTGCATATTACAATGCTTAGGTAAGATGATGTAAAATTAGAACAGCCTCCTATGTTAATCATTTGCTTTATCACTTTATTTCATTTTATTTATTCATTTATTATTATTATTTTTTTTTGTTGTTGTTGCACTGGTTTGCTAAACTGAGCAGCCAATCAGAGAGAGCTAACAGGTGCTTAGGGATGGCCCAATGTTCGCCGACGACTGACCACTGACTTGGTTTGTCACGACCTTTAGTGTGGCATGATTCTGTCTGGCACAATATCAGAATGATGTATGCCTTCACACAGATTTGCAAAACGATCACATCAAAGCATCAATTAGCACACCACCATGCAACTTCACACTTTTAAACTGATGGACCACATTATCTCAACACAAGCTTGAACACGGCCAGTTTCACGAGCTCTTTAATCATAGCCCTGTCACACCATAACTTGGCCATGGGTGAGTCTCGCCAATCAGCTATAGTCATGGTTACTGCCAGTTCAGAGTCTTATCGACAGCAGTAAAAAATAACAGCACCTCTGGCAAACTGCCACTTCCAGCTGTCGGCCACGGGCCCCAAAGGCCTACTGTGGCACAGACTGACAGAGAAGGTGCTTGTTTCACACAGGTTATAAGATGACGGTGTGAAATATGCGCATGGTCCCATCTAGATATTGAGGAACACTACAGTAGAGTTTGGATTCAAATAAGTATTAGGCACAGTGAAAGTGCATGGTGACAAGTGGCTGTCAAGCTCCAAAAAGGATGCAGACAAAAAGTATTATCCATTGCAGTTTATTGTGCATGAATGCAAATGAAGATGAGAGATATTGACTGGCAAGCTGTTATCTGAATGACTGCTATTTGTGGATGAGCAGCATGTAAACAATAAATTGATATCAGCTAATTAAAGCTACACTGCATCTATTTTTTGCTTGTAATCTATTGATCAGAAAGTCCCTCAGCAAGACGTCATGACCTCATGTGGCTTTCAAAGTATGATGATCAATAATCACATTACAAATGCTTCCATTTCCAGCCATGATGGTGAGTTAAACGCAATCACAACTTTAAATACAGCTATTCTTATCTGAAGCAGAGAAGCAAATGATATTTTGCTGTTATATGTTCAATCGCTGATTAAAATTAAGCTAATTTCTATGATACAAGTGACATAATCACTGCAGTAATGGACTCTGCCTGTAGCAGTGTTATTTAAAGCCAAGATGACTCAGGTTTTGAACTTGAAAATGAGTGTTAATGTTGTAGCACTCCTGCTTTAAAAAGACACTTGGACGAAAGCCACTATTCTTGAGCTTCTTAATGCGCTCGATAACACATCCGTAGTGGACAAAGTAGAGGAAACTGAAATAAAGGCAAAGGTGCGAAGGCCAGAAGACTGCCATAATGAAAGTGCACAGGCACTTATGTCTATTAACCTTCGAATGACTACGAGGGTCAGTCAAGGACCATGAAGAATGCATTATTATTAAGAACTGAATTAAAAATGGATTTTATATTTATTCATACATAGTTTAAACTAATGTGTGCTAAAAATTTAACCATCATTTTGATCTTTGAACTCTCCATGAACCTCACATTCATATTAACACAAAATTAGTGAAAAAATACTATAGTAATTTATAGCATATACTATAGTGTTTTTGAACCATACTATATAAAGTATTTGAAGTAATTAGTTGTGGTAATTCTAGATGCTGTGGTAATATAACAACTATAGTAATATAAACAAATTGTTTTACCCAATACTGTAACTGTAAAGTTTTCAACAACTATAGGGTATATTATACTACAATACACTACAGTTTACTGTAGTAAAACCTAAAGTATACTACAATATTTATTACAGTTTATCAGTTCACTATAGTTAATCCTACAGTTTGCTGTAGCATTTATTAACAAAGTGTTGTAAATACTATATTACAGTATATACAGTATAATACACTTTACTATAGTATGGTTTAAAAACACTATAGTATTTACTATAAATTACTATAGTATTTTTTTCATGTGTGTAGTCTTCAGAGTCAGCTTCTAGACAGAGATCTACAGATGTCCTGTAACTACAGTATATATTAGCTTTATGCCTAAACAAATACCACATTTTAGAAATGCTTATTTAAAAAGCTTATTTCAAGTTAGTATAAGTTTATTAACTGAAATGAGGTGAATGAATTTAGTATGATAATGAGAGATGAACCTGCCTATTTTAATTTATAAAGCTAAAAAGTAAGTCTAGTTCCACAGAGGAAAGAAAGGAAGAGGTTGAAGACACTTTCAAGCTCTTTAATTTCAAAGAGGTGTCAGAACTATTTCTTTAAACATTTTTAATAACACTACCATTTCTATTTTAATAGAAGGGATCAGTCATTTATACACATGATTAAGTAGATCAGATGTTCTCTGAGGTAAATTACTTCAATTTCAGGGTTTGAATTTACATTAAACCTGTCATTTGAAGTTCCCATCATTGAAAGGACTGGATTAAAAAGCAATACTTTTTTTCTTTCTTTTTTTTTTACTGTGAGATTTATGATGAGAAAAAAGCTACAGGCACTTTCAGATTTCTAAACCTGTAAATTTGCACTTGCTGAAACTTTTATTTTCACAGTTTGTTTTTTCTTTATTTACCATCCACTGAGTGTAATTTACAGCAAGTGTAACTCATCCACAGTAGGAAAAAAACCACCACAGCAAAGTGTTCGTTTGGAAATCTGAGCGACATAGAGCTTTCTGATACTTTGTGAGGCTGAGCGAGCTGCCTGCAGAAATGTCACGCTCTCTGGCTGTGAAATCCAACTCCTCCTTCTCCTTTTTCTGGCTAAGCTGCTACGATGAAAAATATTGATTCACCATGGGGACACACAACAGCCTTATCTGCCCGAACCTTTGTGCTCCACAGGCTTTACCCATCAACCCCTGCACAGCCTCATGGGTTTATTGCAAAGTCTTTAAGCACCACATGCTGCCTCCTGTGGACATTAAAGCAACTGCAGCAAGCAGTTTTTTTACAAGCCTATTCACATATAAGCTGTTGTATAATATCCATATTCTTAAACATTTCCTTGTATTATTGAGCTGAACATGCCCCCACATACATTATGTAAACTGACTGCCCCCGACTGAATTTCCTAACCTGAACTTCTAAATCATGAACTTTTCAACTCTGCCTTTGCTCCTAGATCCTCCCACTTGTTAACATTTAAAGGTGCCATAGAATGCATTGATACAATATTTTAAATTGTTCTCTGATATCTACATAGAAGGCGTGTGGCTTAGGTAAGGGCAAAAATTCTCCAGAAACAGTTTTACATGTCCATTTACAAACCTAGGATTTGTCCCAAGAATGAAACGGTCTGTTATTGGCTTATTTGGAAGGGTCATGAATAATAATATTGAGCTCTGCTCTGATTGGCTGTTCCACAGTGTGGCTCATTTCAGTAGCTCACAGGAAGGAAACACAGGGAAAATATTTCAATACTAACTCGCGCAGTTATATCGTTGGGTAATTATAGTGTAAATAAAATGCGGGCATCAGTGAGCCGCTATTAATATGCTGGACACTGAAACTGCTTTCAAATGCACGATCGCGTTTTACTTTCACTTTCACTTTCGAGATTCGCGATCGCACTAACTCTGTTTATACTATGGAGTGGCAGTACTTACCACGCATTTGACAAGATCAGATGCTTATCATTGATGCTCAGGATCTGTAATTCATTCGCCATCAACCTCAGTCATCTCTCCTTACTCTGTTTATGTGGTAAGTGAAATCTTATGTACTGTAACAGGCTACCGCTAGCAAGGAGCTAACCATGTCCCTTTAGTGGCTGTGTTATTTAATTAGAAGGCGTTATTTGCTTTCCGTGCCTTTCTGAATACAGACACCAACCCATCCCCGCACTTCACATCCCCTGCACAGCCTGGAACATAACATTTATTTCCATGATCTGCCATTTTCGCTGTTGTCCTTGTTTGTTTCTTCACAATACCTGCAGAACTTCTGATGGTTCGGCTGGCGGCTGGCCTAGAACATGGGCGGGTATATGCAAATGTTGGGGGCGTAACTATTAGTGATCCCGACTGTTACGTAACAGTCGGTGTTATGTTCTGATTCGCCTATTTTTCAGTGGTCTTTTTTATTCACAAGATTTACATAAGAAGGAGGAAACAATGGTGTTTGAGGCTCACTGCATGTCATTTCCATGTACAGAACTCTTATTATTCAACTATGCCAAGGTAAAGACAGTTTTCCATTCTATGGCACCTTTAAGGCATTTAGTGTGCATTTTCTTATTCAGAGGAACTTCACATGTGAATCAACTTTACTTCTGTTCTGTTTATCAGAAATAATATGTTTCTTTATAGCGTGCATCTAAACTAGGACATATCTCAGAGTAATCATGGAGCATTTAAATAGCTTAATGTGAACAAAGGAATTCAGCCTCTGCCTGCATTCAGTACAGCTCTGTTATTAAGGCTTTGGTGTAAAAGCAGCAGTTAAAATGTCATACTACAAATAGGTGTTGTGGATTGTGCAATAAACAGCGAGCATTTCATGAGAACAATCAAAGACTGCCAACCACGAAGAACACAGCAATATGAGGGCCACTAAACTGCCTTTAACAGGGCTGTTTAGTAACACTTTATTGCTCCTTCTCAGTATCCAGCAGGGCCATGAAAACCACAGAATGTAAATTTTATCAACAGGATTTATGCTTAAAGATATCAAATGTCCTATTAATATAATATATTATGTAATAAATATATACTACATCTGAAAACGTTCAGTGTCAGAAACATCATATGAAAAATGTAGGGGAAAAAGGGACACCCACTTTTTGACCCATATAGTCTGGGGTTAAAGGAAGGGATTTCAGTGAGGTTCTTTCAAGCTGAGAATAAAAAAATAAGAAATGAGTCCATTCATGCATGGATAAAATCTTTCATGCCAGGTGATCTCTAAACTCCCAAGTCTCTACGGACTACCTCCTTTTTTCATCCTTTTTTTGTTACCAAGCTTCTTCAGTTCCTCATTTTCGCAGACATTCAAATTAGCCTTGCATCAAATACCAAACCCCTGGTGTGAAAAAAGTCCGCTAAAGCTCTTTGTGTGGATTCAGTCAAATGTTGGACACAGACCTATACAGGCACGTTTCTACGTGTTTCTCCACAACGGCCGTCTTGAAATGCAGTGGTGCAGTCTATCTCTAACTCACACACTCACTAGTAATTAAACACCTCAATGAACAGATTAAGAGTTTCCCCATTTGGAAATTTCATTACCATTGCTGTAATTGGATTCCAAATTTAATTAGCACTCCTCTTCGAAACAGCAGGTGATGTTGTGGCGGCAGTCAAGAGCTGTCCAAGTACAGAGAGGTCACTCAAAGAGTTTGGCCGCTGCCATACTATGGCACAGAATGAGGGATGCTGCAGCTGAGCTGATCATTTCTGACCTGTTGCTCCGCACAGAGCTATATAAGCAAACCAATAACTAATATAGAAGAAACAAGCAATTTTTTTGTAATGGAAATGAACTTGTACACAAACACAGAATATATTACTTACAAAGAAGAATTGAAATACATGCGACAATATGATATGTTGTATTAATATATTACATATTATATTATATTATATTATATATTCAGATGTATAGTTAGAATATGGCTGTCAAAGAACCAGCTTGGAGAATAGTGTAATTGCTTCATCTACCAGCAGGGGCTAACTGGACCTTGCTAACCTTGGTCTTGGCACAGTCAACACTAATTTGATGATATGTCCTTTGCCCAAGAAACATTCTAAGGATTTCCCAAGAAACATACTTCTCCTCAAAATAGCAATGAGTTTTCTGTGAAAATTCTTATTATTACTACTGAGCGCCAGGAGTAATTTACAAAGCCCCTCTGGAAAACCATATATTGGTGATGGCCCTCTGTGATCAGGGTAATAAATGAAATCTAAAACCTATGGGGAAACGTTGTCAAAGTAAATCCAGAGCAGATTGAGGCAGGATGACAGAGATAAAAGAACTATCATGAGGCGGCAACCGGTATAAACCTTAATGGCAGACATCGTGGGATCTGTAATTCATTTAAAAGGAAAACAGAAAACCTCCTGAAGACGTCTCATGGGCGCCTTATGTTAGAGGTCAAGATCCTCAAAGCAATAATTAATCATCATTTATTAGCCGGGAAACTTTATGGTGACTTTCAGTGTTATGTCTGCTCTTTGTGAGTCTGTTGTCTCACAAAGTCTTAACTGGACATAAAACAGATCTTTAAAAAATGAAGGCAACAGTTAGTTCACACACACACACACACACACACACACACACACACACACACACACACACACACACACACGTTTGTTTTTGTGAATTGTGGGGACATTCCATAGGTGTAATGGTTTTTATACTGTACAAACTGTATTTTCTATCGGCCTACACTACACCAACTCTACACCTAAACCTACCCCTTACAGGAAACTTTGTGCATTTTCACTTTTTCAAAAAAAAAAAAAAAAAAAAAAAAAATCATTCTGTATGATTTATAAGCCTTTTGAAATATGGGGTAATGTCCTCATTCTCCTTGTAATACCTGTGTCATACCCATGTCATTATACAAATTTGTGTCTTCATATGTCACAAAAACGTGCACGCGCGAGCACACACACACACACACACACACGCACACACACACACACACACACACACACCTATATAATGTACACACTAGGGATGTGCCCGAAGCCGAATACCTTATTCGGAAAGGCACGGATAATGGCTTCAAAACTAATAACGAATTTATCCGAATAACAGAAAAAAATATTCGGCGGACACAATCACATGTTTGCTGGAACAGCACTACATTAGTGAGGTCTGCAGTTGTTAAGATTTGCGCAATAATAATGGCTAGTACTGCTTTGATAGCATTTGACACAGTTTCGTACAGATAATAACATGGTGATCATTGTGTTTGTCTAATGAATGTGGTCTCCTCAGCAATAAACTATCCGCGTGCTCCTTTTTTGATTGCTGCCTGTCAGTGCTGGTGAAGAAGGGTTGCCAGGTATTGCTACAAAAAACAAACACAACCAATATCCTGAAAAATGTGCCAAAATAAGTTTAAATCTTGTATTTTGCAAATAGGATCCAAAATCTCTAACCTCAACCTTCATCTTCCCACTTTATTAATGCCCTAATTACTTTATTAACACTGTTACATTAAGTATTAAAACAAGTCCAGCGACGCTTATATTAACTAGATCTGGCAACATGGTGGAGCGGAGGCTGCACTTGCGCCAAGCTCCTTCACTCCTGTGTTTCGCAGCTGCTGCGAGTCAGCCACATGAATTCATTAAGCGACATGATTTTGAATAATTTTTCATATGTTTTCTAATTTTATTTTTGAACATGAAACATTTACGGAGGTCTGGACATCATAGCTGGCTATGGGCCTGGATGTGTAAAGTGAATGAGTGTAAACTATAGCCTATAAGAATGAAATGAGCGCAAATCAGTAGCCGCGTTGGGTATGTACGTCTCTCAGAAATCAGAGCTTTGTCTGGAGTTATATCAACTAACTCGACAAAAATATCCTAAAAACGGTCCTAACTTAAAACTTTTTCGAAATCCAACTGTAAAAACGCATTACATTAGCCCTTTTCGTGAATGGCATTACATTTAATTATACAAGACGAAGAAAAGCAATGTTTGATCAAGGCTTTTGGAGGGTGAGTCGACGATTTGTTGCGCTCTGCTGATAAAATACTCGTAAATGACTCCCGAAACACATGATCTCTAAGTTACTTCAAGTTCAAGCAAGCCATTCTGCTATGAATACTGAACACTTTCTTTCCATTTCTATTTTTTTTTCAGCTTCTTTTTTTCTACTGGTGCTCTTATTTAAGATTGTGGATGCTTGTCTCTTGACAAATTTGTACACAAAGTTTCCCTGGAAAACAAGAAGAATAAAGTTATTTTTCTTTTTTGATCAACATTTTCTGTAGTTTTAAATAGAATATATTTACAGTCATAATTATAATAAAAAAAGAATGCTTTCTTTAGTTATACAAATGAAAACTACGAAACGAACAGATTTGCATTTAAAATGGTATTTTCATGTAATTTGACGAACTTCCGGTTTAAGCCACACCCACTTCCGGATCCATCCGAATACAGATACAGATACAAATAATTTTGAGATTGTCACAGATACAAATACAGATACAAATAATGGCTCCGCTGCACACCCCTAGTACACACTAAGTTTAAAATGTTATGAATTATATTTGAATTTACCATAATTGAAAAATTGCCTATTAAGATTAAGAAGCGATCTTATGTTGGCTCAACTTAAAAGGACTATAAATGGTTTTCTTTATTTACACGGCTTTAAATTCAGTCCTACAGTATGTGCTTCATCTCTAGTTTTCTATAAGAAATGGAGAAAAAAACTGCTTAAACTAATGATAACATTGCATGAACACTTTTCGCATGACCACTCTTAACACAACAAACACTTAAAGTCTTGACTCGCCACACTCAGACCACAACACATGGTAGATGAAATAAGAGGACAAGGATGACAATCTAATTAGCATTAGGAACAAACACATCTTGACATCACAAGACAATAAGTTGATTAAAAAAACAGCAAAAATAACAACTATACTGTTAATAAAACTGACAAACGAGGCATCCATTTTATTTATTCATTCCCCAGTGCATGCTGGGAACTCCAACACAACCCAATAATCTACTTTTATGTACATTTTTTCTCAGCATTTTAATGTATTTTTCTAGCATTATTCACTTTTTTTACTGTGCAGGTAATAATTTGAACATAATTTATGAACTGTGAAGCCTATAAGTGATATTATATATAGCATTGGATATTCCATTTACTGAACAAAATTAAGGTGCAAACTAAATTCTTGGAGAATATCCATTGAAATTCACACTCATAATTACAATTTATTCATAATTACAATTTATTCACACTACTTAGACTTGTAAAAAAAAAATCTAAACTTTACTGTCAAACTAAGCAATCTCTGGTTGAAAATGTTTCAAGTTACTTTTCACTGCTGTTATCTTCTTAAACCTGTGTGAATTTCACACAAGCTGCAAGGAATGAAGAGCGCTATTGATCAGACAGGCTCATTTCACAGGCCCTGGAGGTGTGCACTGGAGACCACCAGGGACATCAATGAAAGCCCCAGCAAATGACATGGAGATAAAAACGTGTCCATGAAAGCCATCTGAACACACATGGAGGATCAGTGGGCGATAACATAAGAAACAAACAGTCATTCCAAGCTATTTAGGTTCTGGGGGGAATTCACTATGAATATATGCAAGTAGAGCAGTTCCGTTTGTAGCCCGAAATCTTGAAAGAGAATAAGCACTGTAACTTGCACAAGAATATGAGTTTACATGCTTGACAAAATAGACCTTTGTAGTCCTTATGCAGAAACATGTTATCAGCATTAAAATTCATGTTTGAGGCATGACTAAATTCAAAGACATTATTTTACACAGTAATAGAAAAATGTTTTTCTAAAAACCTGTTAGAAATTCCCAAAAGAGCCTTGCGAATTGGTTTGCAAACTGCAGCTCAAACAGGTCCATCACTCACTGATAGCTCGCTTATTTTGCATGTGCTGTGTGTTGTTTTAACATGCAATTCACAAAACAAATCACGCAAATGATCTCTGCTACCCACCTTATTTTTCAGTGCAGAAGTAAGCTATTTCCTGTGAATGTGCAAGACTTCTGTTTCATTATCAGCTACAGGTAAATAACTAGAAAATTAACAAAGTGCAGTAAACGGTGATATTGAAAACTATTTGTGATAAAAACCAGTGCATTTATGATTACGATAATAAATTGAAATAATATGATATTGAATACCAGTTTTCAATATTAACCAGCAGCATAATGAACTACTGTTCCCCTTCAGGAACTCGAGCTGCGTCGAGCGCTTTGGAAACGCCCTGGCAAGACCACGTTCTGAAGCATGTGTGAAATCAGTCCAATAGCAAAGCGAGACATCACGAGCGGCGCATCCGGCAAGTGCCATGGGTCCTGGCAGTGGTTCTGGAGGCTCTGTGTAAAGCTCCTTTCGAACCCATTGAAGATATCTCTGACAAGCTCCTCATGCTTAAGATGATATTCTTACTCACCATATCCTTGCTGAAGAGGATAGGGGACCTTCAGGCACTCGCTGTATCGTGCCTGGAGTTCGCCCCAGGCATGGCTAGAGCATTTCTTTACCCGAGACCTGGGTATGTCCCTAAAGTTCCCACTTCCTTGCCGGGTCCCATTGTACTGCAAGCCTTTTGCCCTCCTCCCTTCCAGGAAGCAGGCCAGGAAAGACTCAATCTGCTCTGTCCAGTGCGAGCACTGGATGCTTACGTTCACAGAGCTGCCCAGTGGCGTAAGGCAGATCAGTTATTCGTTTGCTTTGGTCCACCTAAGGAAGGGGTTCCAGCAACCAAGCTGGTTTGTTTTCTGTAATTTTACTTCCCTTTCAAGGGAACTTCGAACTGCGTCCTCTAGGGGTCGCTTTGGGGAACGGCGTCAGCGTGACCCGTGTCTGAAGCATACATACAAAAACACAACATGTTGGCCGGTGACAGCCTATGACGTCACTACCGGCGCGACCACAGTATAAATACGTCATCCTCTTCTTCGTCTTCAGTGACTATTTTGTTTGAAGCGTGCATTCTACTGGTAAGAACGAATTTTTACTCTTATCATGGCGAGCACTAGCAAGGCGTTTAAGAGATGTGTGGATCCGTGTCCTCGTTATTTGACACCTGATGACACACACGATCTTTGCGTCTTTTGTTTGGGCGAGGAGCACGCACGTGATGTCCTCGAGGGGGCAATCTGCATTCACTGTGAGTGTTTTTCTATGAAAAAGCTCCACTCTCGTCTGTCTCTCTTTTCGAGGAAGGAGGGGCAGCCGTCTGCTTCCTGCGGTTCAGGATCCACCGCTGCCAAGGCACAGAGGAGAATGAGCTCGTGGGGCTCAAAGGCAGATCTGGCCGATGAGTTAGAGAGGGGGCTTTCCTTCTCGCGCTCTTCGGCTGATGATGATGATGATGCGATCTCTCTGACATCATCTGATCCAGCGGCTAGTGCTCTGGTGGGTTCTGCCCAGGAAGAGCAGGAGATGTCTGAGGGAGAAGAAGTTGAGACTGAGCCCTCTCAATCCTCCTGCCCTGCATATGATGAGTTGTTAGAGGTTATGGAACGCGCCACGGCGAGGCTTGACTAGCCGTGGAAGCGGGACAAGATGGTGGCGCCGTGAGGTCGTCTCGATGAGCGTTATCTCTCTGGCCATAGCCCCCCAGCTCAAGTGAGCCTTCCATTTCTTCCTGATCTCTATACGGAGGTTGAGAAGGAATGGAAAAAAGCCGTTTTTCTCTCTCATTCATAGATTCCAGCATACTAGTTATGCTAACATTGAGGGGATGCGTGAGAAGATGCCCCCTATAGAAGAGACGCTAGCTAGCTATCTCTCTATGGGTGAGACATCCTCTCTCAAGGCTCCCTCCTTGCCATCTAAGCCCATTCAGGATACAACTCACTTAAATGGCAGGGCATACGCAGCAGCAGGTCAGGCTGTCGCTTCGTTACACACTATGGCGGTGCTTCAGGCATACCAGGCTGATCTGATGAAAGACCTGGATAAGGGTCAGGGTTTGTCATCGGATGAGGTAGCTGAGCTGCGCCGCACCACAGATTTGGCTCTCCGTGTCTGTCATGGACTATGCTCCATTCAGCTTAAACACTCCCAAGAAACTCCAGGACACAGATGATTCATTTCCATAAAGTTTACTGGGAATATTGTGA
>JAFVLL020036304.1:0-17460 GCA_021397915.2 Tor tambroides | reverse complement strand
CTTTCTTAAAGAAGCACATTATCTGTGACAGCTCTCAGGGAGGGTGGCCAATAGGGTCATGGGAGGGAAAAAAATAGAAACAGATCAGGCACGATATCCCGGAGAGGCATAAACAAGAAAAAAAAAGAAAAAAAAAAGAATCTGGTGCATGTCTCACCAGATGATGTATTTTTGTGCCCCCTCACACAGAGACGTGCCTGCCATTGTGTGACTGAGTGACATTCCCCATTCCCAGGATGCCCGTGTACGTGCCGTTCGCCTCTGATGAGGGTGGGGGGAGGCTAGTGGGGAGGGCGGAAAGGCTCCTGCCTCCCTCCTTAACCGCTTGGCAGTCTGCTCTTGATTAGAGCGACGCTCTTCCCAGCGAGGAGCTCCCGGGCCCTGTCAGGGGAGACGGCTCTTCGGTAATAGCGTCTGACAGGCTGAGGGGAGCCGCGCGGGGACTGATACAGATGCTGCTATCCTGAGTAGCATCAGGCTCAAGCCAACATCACCTACTTCGGTAAAATCCCCACACCACCGACTCTCCAGCTGCCAACCCGTCAACCAATCTCATGTCTAGCACATGCCAGCTGAGGGTCTGTGTGTACATGGATGTATGACACATCCTGCATCTAACATGGCCAGGAGGAAAAAACAGGTGCTGCCGGAACGACTGCATTTTCAATCCCACCAGACTGACTTTTAAAAGGAAACTGGACCTAATTCCACCCTGAAATAACTTCCTTCCTGATTTTAATTGCTTCATTTTTGATATATTGGTAGAAGTTATCTCCTGTGGCAGCTCATGGAGAGAAGCTATTAGGGGTGATAGACGTGAAATAAAGAGAGCAGAAGAAAATAAACCCTAGGGTTTTTTTTTTTTTTTGGTAATAGGCTGAATGGAAAAATACTCATGTATGGGCGGCCGTGAAATGCTGGTCAAAGACTACTGTGTCACCCAAGATGATTCAAATGTGTTTCTCCTTTAAAAGTCATTTAAAGGAAAAGGGTATAATTTCTACACCACTAGTGGCAAACGTAATTGCCAAAATAATGATTTTTAAACAGGTTCCAAACACTCTGTCCATCTGCCACTGGCTAGAAATTACACACTAGATTTTATACACATTTCTAAACTGATTCTGAATTCTGACTGGAAGAACTGCTCCAAAATATACAATAGCCAATAAATCCATACAACTGTGACCACGCGTAAGCTGAATTCTACCTTAATTCTACAATAATCTATTAATATTGCTTTTGGTGTCGTTATTGTATGAATTATAGTGCTGTCAAATGCAATTAATCACATCCAAAATAAAAGTTTTTGTTTGCGTAATATACAGTCAATCCAAAATTAATTTAGACATCTTCAACATTTCTCACATTATCACAGTTTATTCGCTATAGTTTAGAAAATGGTAATAAAATACGACAAGAACTCAAGAGTTAAACTGTGTCAGAACAAACTCATCTTGATAATGTCAGATAACTTTGATAGAAAGGTAAATAACAAAACATTGTCAGGTCAAAGTGTCAAATCAAATTTTTGGTGCCAAATTTTTATCACTTTTACTGGTAGTCCACTGTGTGAAGAATTTTTGAGCATAATATGTCACAGTTTACTTTATTTTGCTTATCCTCACTTACATAAATGAACTATAGTGTCCTGCACCCACTAGTAAAAAAAAAAAAATCAAAAAGTATATCTGGTGTCTGAATAATTTTTGGTTTGACTGTATGTGTGTGTTGTGTATATTTATTATGTATATATAAATACACACACATACAGTATATATTTTGAAAATATTTACATGTATATATTTATGTTCATATAAATTATATTATATATCAATATATTTAATATATAAACAAAACATTTTTCTTAAATATATACGTGCATGTGTATGTATTTATATATACATAATAAATATATACAGTACCCACACATAAATTAAGTAAATAAAAACTTTTATTTTGGATGCGATTAATCATTTGACAGCACTAAAGGAAATGTTAAAAAGGACTGTCTGATTCAATTTTATTGCAAAAAATAGACCTCATTATTAAAAAAAGACAATTGTGAAAAATAACATTTAGTTATTTTTAAGTTTGTTCTTTGGTGGAAACACTGCAACAAAAAAGGACAAAGAAAAAAAAGACAAAAGAAACCAATCTTATTTCATTATATTTTACAATTGTGCTGATCAGAAGAATAATAAAAATGCTTACCGAACAATTTTATTATACTAAACATTAAGTTAGCAGCCTTTACTACTATCGAATCGAATAGAATTGCTACTTCAGTAACACAATCCATGCGTGTGATCCAGATGGTGTACCATAGATGCCAGATTTTTAAAGAAATATGAAGTTGAGTGATCAAGAAAAAGCTTTTTTATTACTTTATTCAAAGTCTGATTATTAATCTTGCAAATTGAAGAAAATTGTGTTGCTATTGAGTCTTAGGTACTCTGACTCATGCTGAAAAACACCCTCTACCCGTAGTAAAATGACTGTATCATAAAGCGGCCTATTGCTTATTCCTCAACACAAACACGAGAATACACTCAAAACTGCAGTTGCAGGCACTCCAAGAACATTTTAGTATTGCATCTGTACAACATGATTCATGGTCGTAGTCTTGTAGGACTCTCTAATGGCACCAGGGAATAAAGCCCCACTTTTAATCTGTCTCCAGCCATGGTGAAATCATGTGACTGGAGGATAAAAGGATCACAAATGCATGGAAATATATGCAAAGAGGTCTGGCTGAAAATGGCTCTTATGATGGGCAGCCGAAGGCCTGGAGGGAAGGCGTCCACCTTCTGCTACTGTCTGCGCGCCCTGCGAGTTCATTCCCAGAGTTCATGCTAAAGGAGAACTGAAGGAGATGCTGCTTTTCACTTGAAATGCTGCACCTTGGCTAGAACTCAAACGTCAGCCGGGCCACATCCATCTTAAAATGGCAACACCTCAGTCATCCAAGGATGGCCGGAGGGATGGTGTATCAACCAGAATCAGAGTGTGCGAGAGACGAGTCGAGCAGAGAGAAGATGGCTGCGAAAATTGATCAGTCAAGTTAAACTGAATCAAGACCACACATCAACAGTCAAGGGATAATGCCATAAACTAGCTTGCAAACAAGCCAAAAAACAAAAAGCCCAGGCAGTCTGTGGCTAAGCAATAACCCCCCATTAGAATGAATCACGCGAGTAAGCAATGAAAGTGCACATGAATGACTGAGCATCAGAGCTTTGGATCAGAGGTGTCATAACACAATGAGTCATCAGCACGAGCATGACTGAACATGCAGAATCACAACACGATCCGTTATGACATGATGGTACATGTCCAGATCGAAGATTTGCTAGAAAGAGGGCAAAATCTGACAGGGCAGATGCACATTCTGTTGTTGTATTTTCAGATGTTTCAAGTCTCAACAGCTGGCCTTTTGGAAACATATCTACAAAACAACTAAAGTTTGAAAAGTTTTAAATTATTAAAAAAAAAATCCACATTTAATCATCTCCATGCCATCTAAACCAGTTTAACGTTCTTTCCGCTGTGGAACATATAAACATTACATTATACTTGGATTTTTGTTTTTTTCCATACAATGAAAGTCAAGGGGGTCCAATGTTTTTTTTTTTTTGTCAGTTGACACTTTCAAAAACATTTGAAACATATTTCAAAATATCTTCACAGAAGAAATAAAGTCAAACAGGCTTGAAACAACATGAGGGAGAGTAAAGGATGACAGACTTGTCTTTTTTGGGTAAACGAACAGTTCAATGATCTAGGATTTGCCAAAAACAATGTGAGAGACAGAGAGTTCAAAGTTTGGCTGCTTAGCATGACACTCTAAGCTCCTGCTGGTAGAAAATGTAATTACACCATTCTGGCAGCAAGCTCGAATCTTGCCATGTGTGTTTGCACAGTAAAAAAAATAATAAAAATTGACTGCCTATGAGCAAAGACAAAAGATCTGAAATCTCATACTTCCAGGGAGTCATGTGCCATGGCACTGAAGTCAGGGGAAATGCTAACAGACAGATCTCTCCAGGTATTATATTAGACCCTAAAAGACAAAACACTTGAAAACATCCTAAACTAATTCATGACTGTGTACTTGTGATTGATTTGGGATGGGACCTTGATACCATGGCTCTACCTCACAATCTGCAAAGACTCCAAATGACGTCAGCAGTTGACAGCGGCCATTTGTGGAACATTTTAGCTTCATTTTTCAATAGTGGAAGGAAATAGAGCTGCATTGTCCCTATATTTTTAGAGTCTTTGTCCTGAACACAACACAAAATCACTCTGATGATTAAAACTGACCTGTCACCCTGTTCCAGAACTCCTGCTGCTGTGTCAGAGACATGCATCTTTAGTAATCTTATCCATTATAAGCTCTGATGGAGAAACCTTACCTCACCGCATCAAACTTGTTTTGGAAACCATTTATGGGATTCATGTTGTGTCCCCAGGTTTTAAAGTTAACTTGTTCAGTGGTCCAAAGACATACTGCAAATTGCATTATATAAACCGAGAGCTATACTGCATACTTCCCACCAGGTAAAAATCACATAAAAAATGCTAAATTGATTTTGGGGTTAACCAACCTCTCACAATGCAATAAGGTACTAAAGAAAGTTTTTGCAAGTATTACAAGTACTTACGTAAATTAAATGACTTTCATTTCTGCATTGCTCTCAGTGTCTGCTTTCCACTGGCCGCAGGGATACTTCGGTGCATTTGATTCATTTTTCTCGGCTAGATTAAATTTTACATTTCACACTTCTTTTTTGAACTTCGTCATGCTTATTCAAAAATTCATGGATCATAATAAAAACAGAAAACATAAAATAAACAAATCAAGAAAAACAGAGTTGGATCTGCCATAAATAAACAGAACGATAAACTAAAACTTTACCATGTTTCAAGATTTCCATCAAAAAAAGATCAAACGCCACATACTTCAAACCTTATACTGCCGTTCAAAAGTTTAGGGTCTGTATGTGTATATATATATATATATATATATATATATATATATATATATATATATATATACAGTGCCTTGCAGAAGTATTCATTTCATTTTTTGTACGTTTTGTTATGTTGTAGCCTTACGTTAAACCGCTTTAAATTACTTTTTTCCCACAACAATCTACAATCTACACACCATAATGACAAAGCCAATAACAGGTTTTCAACATCTTTGCAAATTTATTAGACATAAAAAATATAAATAATTCCATTACATAAGTATTCAAACCCTTATCTGGGACAGTTGAAATTTAGCTCAGGAGCATTCATATTGCTTGTAGATGTTACTACACTTTGAGTGAAGTTAATCTGTGTCAAATTCAATTGAATGGCTATGATTTGGAACGGCACACACATCTTAATAAAAGGCCTAGCAGCTGAAAATGCATATCAGAGCAAAAACCAAGCCCTGAGGTCAAAAGAACTGCCTGTAGAGCTCAGAAACAGGTTTGCGTCAAGCCGCATATCTGGGGAAGAGTTCAGAAAAAATTCTGCTGCAGTGAAGGTTCACAGAAGCATGTAGCCTTCATTATCCATAATGGAAGACGTTTGAAACAACTAGGACTCTTCCTAGAGCTCGCCTCCTGGCCAAACTGAGCAACAGATGGAGAAGGGTCTTGTCTAAACTGGTGACCAAGAAGCTGATGGTCACTCTAGTTGAGCTCCATGATCATATATGCAGATGGGAGAACCTACAGAAGGACAAACATCACTGCAACACTCCACTAATCTGGGCTTTATGTCAGTGTGGCCAGACTCTTCTTCTCCTCAGTGAAGACACACAAAAACCCACTTGGAATTTGCAAAAAAGCACCTAAAGGACCCTCAGACTCTGAGAAACAAGATTCTCTGGTCTGATGAACCTCAATTCTAAGCATCATGTTTGAAGGAAACCAGCTCTGCTCATCACCTGCAGAGTACCATCCAAAAAGTAAAGTGTGCTGGTAGCAGCCTCATGCTGTGGGGCTGTTTTTCAGCGGCAGGGACTGAGGGACTCATCAGAGTAGAAGAAAAGCTCAAGGCACCAAAATATAGAGATAGCCTTAATGAAAACCCAGTCCAGAGCATTCAGAACCTCAGACTGAGCAGAAGGCTCACCTTCCAACAGGACAATGACCCTAAACACACAGCAAGAGTGGCTTATAGAGAACTCTGTGAATGTCCTTGAGTGGCCCAGCCACAGCCTGGGCTTGAACCCAATCAAATATTTCTGGAGAAACCTGAAAATGTGCATCTGCCCCCATCCAACCTGACAGAGCTTGAGAGGTGAACAGGTGAAAAAAAAGTAATTTAATGCAGTTTAACATAAAGCTGCAATATAACAAAATGTGAAAAAAATTAAGGGGTTTGAATACTTCTGCAAGGCACTGTATATATATATATATATATATATATATATATATGTAATTTATTTATTTATTTTTTAAACTGATCAAAAGTGACTAAGAATAATAAAAGTGTTTACATTGTTACAAAAAGAACTGTATTTCATATATGCATGTCATATATGTAGAAAAAAGGTTTCCACAAAAAAACAAAGTACTACAGTTTTTTCAAGATTGATAACAATGTTCTTTGAGCACCAAATCAGCAGATTAAAATGATTTCTGATGGCTCATGTGACACTGAAGACTGCTGAAAACAGGAATCACAAGAATAAATTACATTTTAAAATACAATAAAATAGAAATCAGTTATTTTCGTAATAATATTTCAAAATATTACTTATTTTGGTGTATCTGTGATCAAATAAATAAAACATTTTACTGCAAATAAATTATTATTATATACACAAAGCCATACAGCTTCCCTTTGGCCGCCTCCATTAGTGAATTATAATTCAGCGTGAAACAGACTTATAAGTGTAAAAGCGGTCCTACTCCCTTAAAAACCATTAGAGAACCAATCTTAAGTAAACATCACAGTATGAGTGATGTGCCAGGCATCTCTGAGAGCCGGTGTGAGGTGAATAAACATCACTAAATGAACATCAGGGGCTGAATGACCTCTATTCATTGGCAGATCAAACCTTCTTCCTCTTTTCAGCAACACTACCTCCCTGACTGTAGCAAGCCTCCATACCCGTCACAAGCTTCTCGACGATCCTTCTTTGATGAATTATTTCACTTAATGGAATAAAGACATTGACCATTATTAGGTTTAAGCTAGCTGACGCCAGAGTTTCACTTGCACACATGTGGCACACAGTCCAGGATGCCTAAATCAAGCCGATCCTATTCTCGCCGATGGCATTAGTGCCTCACTTGAAAACAAATTAAAACAATGTGACCCAGTGAGGCCAGACACAGAATGGGGTTTGTCCTAAAAAACACAGCACCATCATGAGTCTGAGTCCTATTTGGACCAAAAAAAAAAAAAAAGACGAGGGGAGGGGGACAAAGAGGTAATGCTATTTATCTCGCCAAAGAAACTAATGTGCTTTCGCAAGCTGGGATAAAAATAACAGACTCATTGAATGCCTATGTGCTCAGTGCCTTGGAGGGGCTCTAATGCATTTTCATTTAGACCAAACTCAGATGTTATTAGGACCGACTCTCTCCGTCTTCATTTCACTCCGATCTCAAGGCCAAAGCAGACGTGGGCCACTTTCTAGTAGTCATCTTAAAAATCGTTTAGACTGAAAACAGCAAAAGGCAGATATACTGAAGAATAGTTGAAATTACTGTTATCGTGGTATCAAAGTCTTGCATCTAAATTATGTAGTAAATGCATAGTTTTTCTACCTCCTAAAGGCCATTGGATTTAAATTGTAAAAACAACTGTAAAAAGATCTGGGAAGATTCAAACAACATTTTTAATTAAATTAGATTGTACAATTATTCAGGGTTTTGGCAAGGGCTGTGGCTGCTCAATGAATGAAACACAGAATGTGTGAATATTTTGAAAATATTCCAAATTACACTCAACAAATATTCAAAACATTCTAAACACCTAGAGTTAAATATCTTAAATAGTCAAAGTTGATCAAAATCTGTAAACCTATCATAGGACTGTGCAGTATGACAGTATGTAACTTGTGATGCACAGCTATGTGACTGATTTTGCGGATTCTTCTTTAGTGTGATGTTCTGTATATTTCCATTGGACAACCTTATCACTTAGAGCCTACACAACGGTATACACATCATCATGTTAATTTGTTTAATTAAAGAGTATGGGGGCATGTTATTTGAAAAAAATAATAATAAAATGATGATTATGGACAAATCATTCTTAAACACTGCAACATAAGTTAAGAGTTTTGATTTCATGGTAACTGAGACTGCTTTACATTATTTCGAATGAGGGCAACAAAGAAACATGGGAGTCCCAAAGAAATCATAAAAGGTTCCGCTTTATGTGGCTCATCCAATCAGAACATTATACATTTATTACAATATATTTATTATTATTAGTTTTATAGTTTTGTTTCTACTTTATATAAAGTGAAATGTTGTTACAATGAAATATCATGAAGAGCCTTATATTTTAAGTCCCAAATACAAATAATAAAAAAAAAAATAAAAGTCATTTTATTTGGGAAGTATTTAATTTACCCTATTGATGTAACATGTAACCAGGATTAGCAATGCTGGTTCATATGGGAAGTGTTCTTACCTTGAAGTTGCATATACATGTTATTATGTCCCCAATTCTGAGACACTCGCCATCAAACTTGCAAGTGTTGGTGTCACAAAGGAAGAGATCTGTGTCCCGGTCATCATCCCCTGCAACAACATGAAGAACCAAGAAAACATCATGAATTTCTGCACAAACACAGCAGTGTCAAGACACAACCAGCACAAGCAGGATAATGTTTTTCCAAACACTTCTGATAAAAATAAGTCAGCAGAACTAACGGTACGAACATGTCATCCAGCAGGCAGGCTGGCAGGGCTTCTGAAGGGTTCATCAAGTGGTGATGAGCACCTCCATTCGCCAAGACCATATTTTGCTCTTGAGACATTTTCTTATCGGGAATAAAACAAGTGTTCATGAAGGAATAATGATTCAGCACTCTGTGAACTTCTTGGAATCACCGCATGAGAACCTTATTCAGCTTTTATAATAAGCTCAGTACAGGCTCTGCGAAATATTCCTATTTTGCTGAGGAGCCAGACAGACTCCGAAAAAAATCACACTTCATCAAAAATCAAGAGCTCGCAGACAGTTTAAGTCCACAAGGATTCCTTAAGATGATTACAATTAAGATGAGTTGTTTCCAAAAACAGGCCACCGCTGAGTCAAAACCTAATTTTACTATTCAGCGTACAAAAGCTGACTGCTGTTCATTTTTAACAATTAAGCTCCCAAAATAATGAGTTTACCTATTAGGCACTACATCATTCAGCCCTTATCTGATACCTTTTATAATTATGTGAGAAATAAGCATCTCTATCATTTGCTTAATATTATAAAAATGGCACAGACATTACACAAAGAATATATCTCATGATACATTCCACATTACCGGCATATATTTCGACTCAAAGCGTCATATATCATCATAATAAGACTATACGACACAAAACAGTGGGTCCGCTCATGTGCCCTGGGATTTTTGCTGTCAAAGCAAATAAGCTTCTTGCAAGTGCTACACAGTATTTTTACCCTGTGTTATCCGGTGAGGCCTGGAAGCTAGAAAGAACCAGAACATTGCTCATTGTAACGACAACACCAGAGGACATGCAGCTACTTTAGGCCCCTGCTAAAGGGCCACATACAGCGTGGAAATATGTCTTACATAACCTCGTGGCTTATTTGCATTTCAGCTAAAAAATTATCAATGGACCTCAAACGCTACAGGGGGGCAAAAAGAGCAGTAGTCTTGCGAGACAGTTGCAGACAGTTCTGGAGACCTTGAGAAATGATGCCGGCTCTTGGTATGTGCATAAATCCCTCGTGTAAAATTAGTAGCTGTTCATGCTTTGCAGCAGGAATATTTCATTAAAATTCATCTTGTTCACAATCTGTTCTTAAGGAGCTGTGATAAACTGACATTCAATCAATTCAGCCTACTGAAGCAACAAATACTAGTCAGAGTATTTGCCAAAGCTAATTAGTCAAAACCATCGTCGATCCCTTGGCTTACGGATAAAATAAGAATTTATGCCTTAATTTGATTCTAATAATTCTGACACAAAACATTTTCATCGCATTCATTCCTCACATCAGTTGAATTCGTAGATCACTTGGTGCCTTAAAGGCATAGTTCACCAAAAAAAAAAAAAAAAAAGTGATCATTTACTCATTCTCATGCTGTTCATGTATGATTTACTTTCTTCTGTGGAACACAAAAAAAGACATTCTGAAGAATTTCTTTTGTCCAAGCATCATTGGACCCCACTGACTTTCACTGTATGGCCTAAAAACACTGAGAAATGGAATCTTTTACCAACAAAAATCAATCATGCAACTTTATTATCAAACATACAAATAATTGTTCTGGAAGATGCATTTAAGATCCACTTGGCTCACAAATCTAATGTGGCACATTGCTCTTTGGTTTGAGCGGGCATGATGCATCTGCTTGCATTATTGATGTACACACTCCCTCTGCGAAGGCATACAGATGCAAAGCATTTTGTCACACCTCTACTGCTTGGCTGCCCTTCTATAACTGTGTCATAATACATTTTGACCTCGCAACACAGGTAGACACATTTGAGTGCATGTCTGAAACGTGCAGTATTCAATGAGGAACTTGGCAACAGGAGAAGGAGGGGGAAATGGTGTAATGGATCAGAGAGGAACATGGAGATCTGAGTCACAGGAGCTTTTCTCTCACCAGACACAAAATCCTTCTATTCAGTCTAATTAATCTGAAGCAGTGGCATCCTGTAGCGACACTGAAAAAACACATTCCATTAAAAAACAACAAATGAGGTGCCACCGTTTCAGAAACTGTGTAAGAAACACACCAACTGACCTTGAAAAGAAATATTCTGACACACACAAACAAATACAAAACAATACAATAAGAATGATTCAACAGTCAGGACCAGTGTTTACCAACCTTTTTGTCTCCTGAACCTTCACAGCCACACAAGTAAATTTCAATTACCCTTTCATCAACAACAAACCAGAAATGCGTTCTCTTTACCGCATATTGTTTTGTTGTTTTGGACCCCACTGACATTCATTGTATGGACAGCTGAAACATTCTTCAAAATATATTTTTATGTTCCACAAAAGAAGTACTCGTAGCAATTTTGGACCTTTTTTTAGGTGGTGGTGAACTATCCCTTTACGTAGCCCTTAAGGTCCACGTTCTCCTGGTCTGGACCATCAAAAAGTTCAAAGCTATATAAGGTTAGGACAAGAAAGTAAAAACAGAGACTGAGGAAAGTTATCAGGTCACGCTAGAGGAAATGAGTTCTGGAAACAGGCAGTGGCATCCTTGCAATTTTATTAGGGTAATTTCTTCATCAAAGACACTAAAAGGCCTCTAAATGCTTAACCAGATTTTAAACTTAACCAAGACATCAGTCAGATAATTCGATTAACTGTAAATACGCATTTGGAAGTCTGTTAAAAATGCTTTTTGAGCAGGGGTGAGTTACCATGAGCGGAAAGGAATTCTGTTCTGCTCTCTTTAAAGTCTCTCTGGCAGGACAATCTTTCAGTAGCTGTCTACACGGAGAGATAAGATCTGTTTTCCTTTTCTTTGTGAAGAAAGCACCGTATGTGTGTGGACAACAAGACAGTAAAAAAAAACATCCTGAAAATTTCAATAAAAATTCCTCAAAGTCATTCCTTGAAGTCACAAAGCAATGATTAGAGCAGCCAAACAGGAAATTACATCTTTCATCCTAAGATGCTTTACTATCTGACGGCCCACAAAAACAAGTTAAAGCAACTCTTCCTGAATCCAAAATAGACTTTCTCCAAGTACGAAAACAGTTCAGTTTAAACACAGAACTCTTATGAACTTCAAGATATGTTTATATGAAAATGTGACGTGCAAACAGTCTGTGTGACACACGGCTGTAAATAAGATAACAGTTGATGCATGACTATCCACAATAATGGTTTGCAGAGTCGATTCTTTTGGAACTGTCACTAGCAAGGAAAACACTATATTTAACCTTCCAACAAACAGCCTTTTACTGACATCAAAACATACTGGAATATTACATTTAGTACAAAATTAATTACATAATTACGTAATACAGACATGAGGGAAGGTTACAGAATTTATAGTATTCCTGAATTTGACATAAATACATCACTGAATCTTAAATAGATAAAGAGATGCAAATTAAATATTTTTAATTCTTTGATATTTCAAAATACTATTTAAAGGATATGTGTAATATCTGTGCCACTAACATTACCAAAAAAAAAAAAAAAAAAAACCCAAACAAAAAAGTAAATAAATAATAATACTAAAGATAAAAAAATCATGTAGTTTCTTCATCTGCCAGTAGTCACAAAACAGATAGTCCTGCTCCAACTCACACCACTGTGCTTTTTAGGAATTAGTTTGAAAAACAGTTGATCCTCTATAAGAAAACAATGATCCTCTATAAGAAAAAAAATATTTTAATATAAAAAAAAACTACACACTTTAAAGTCTTCTTTAGAGTCGCCACAAAATTAAAATTAAAATCTAAAATTAAAAAATCTATTTTGTAAATGCATGTTATTTTTTTGTGAACGACTGATTTGTTTATGTGTTTAATTTTTATATTAATATTCTATATATTAATAATATTATATATTTTTGACCTCATAATGTTTAATAAAAACGTCATAATTCAATCTTCCAGTGAGTTCTCTCTGGTGATGTACGTCAGACTTCTCCACGCATTTAGGCTGCTTAAACTCTGCCTCAAAATCCAATCATCAACTGATGGATAGAACCAAGTCCCACACTTACATTTTTTTTCTTTTTTGATAATTAGTTGCACACAGATGTAAGGTACAATATGGAAGAAAACCTCTGTCGCTATTCCTGTTTCACTGCAACTGTAAGACATTCTATATAAGGCCAAATATTTACATATTTACATAAGTAGGGGTTCCCACCAAGTCCATTAAGATTCTAAAGCAACAAATTCTATAAAAAACTTCATAATCAGTATAACCTTGGTAACTGCTTTTGAACGGGTGTTTGGAGCAACATAATTTACATAAGTCCTATGGCTTGGCCACTTTTTACATAATAGCTATTTAGTAGCTAATGGAAAGCAATTTAAAACAAATAGGTTGTGAGTTACAGCTGTAGCTTTACAGTGACAAGGTGAGGGGTGGATTTAGCATAGAGAATGTGTGCAGAACTTCGTAACTTGCAAATACACAAGAAGAACACAAGACTGTAGAAATTAAAAATTCCACCTCCAATATTATAATTAGCCAACAACATCCACTTCATCAGAAACAGAGCTCTGACAGTCCTAATTAAGGGTGTTGCCAGTGTTACCTCCAGCTGCTTGTTTCTTCATTCTGCAGTGAAATAGGAAACTTTGTTTGGCTCAAACACCTGGTATTGCAGGTCTCCTTTCTCTCCTCAAGAGTGTCATAATTTTATCAAAACAAACAAGAAGTGTGTGAGCCAATGTTACGTCTCACAATGTGCCAAACGGGAGGGTATCGGGGGAGATGCAGATTGTCATTTCTGCCTTGCCAGCGAGGTGAATAATTGAAAGAAGCAAGCTGGCAAGACACAAATATTCTAAAGGTGAAGTGTAGACAGCTCCTGTGAGTGAGACATCAGACCAGTTGCCTGGCCATTAAAGAGCTGGATTTCAAACCTCAGGATATTGTTATCAGTTGAAAATGTTTTTAGCTTTACAAAACAATCTGTTCAGAATTATCTGCTCTTTAGAACGAGTGTGTTTTGAGAAATCTGGATACATTGTAACTAATTTAAAAAAACTCTAACAAACATCTAACAAACAGCAAAGGTTCAGAGAGATAGTTCACCCAAAAATGGAAATTCTGTTATCATTTACTTATCCTCCTGATGTTCCACACCAGTATAACTTTCTTTTGTGAACCACGCACACACACACAAAAAAAACTTTTTAAGAACGCTACGGTCTAAACAACATTGACTTTTACTGCATGGACAAGAAATACTGACATTAAAAAAACAAACAAACAAACAAACAAACAAACAAACAAAAACATCTTTTATGTTCCACAGAAGGAAAAAAGCCAGACAGTACAGATTTGGAATAACATGAGGGACAGTATATAATGACAGAATTTTTATTTTTGAATGAACTATCCCTTTAAGACTTTAATTGAACTACCAAAAATTGGCAGTTTATGTTGTTGTCTCTTCAAATTCATAAATGTCCACTGTCTCCTCTCGCCTACTTTGTTTGTGCTTGTCTCGCCTCCTTTAAAGCTGATATGCAAAAGCCCTTAGTGAGCTAGCACTGCAAAAAAAATTCTCCAAAGGAGAGCTATTGACATCTATGAACAGTACAAATAAAAGCTTACGGTCCTTTGGGCAGTGAATAACTTCTGAGGCAGTAGCTACATAAAATTGATACAAAGTAGCTTACAGAGTTGATGCTGAATTCTAATCATGAACAGAGAAGATACTTCAGTAATAAGACACTTACTTTGCAAAACTATTCACACTACTTGTGTCCACGGCCAATGGCCTTAGGTTAGGACTGTTGACTAAACAGCTGGCTTGCATTTGTTTCGCTGGACATTGTTGCTGTGTTCAGCGCATAATTCTGTGCTGGGGATTTAAATTATATTCAGTCAGTTGGAAATTCAGGTTTTATGCCATAACGCTGCAGGTTCCTCTCTTATGTTTTTTTTTTTTAACTTCAGCCCTGATAAATTCAATGTAATGTTCAAATATATAGCCATTCTGTTTGCTGTGTACAAACAGCAATAATGTAAAGGGAGAGTTAACCTAAAAAATTCAAATTCTGTAAATGTGTTCCAAAGCAACATTTGACACTGACTTTCATTAAACAGACGAAAACACTTTTTTCAAAATGCTTGTCAAATGCGATGACAACTGTTTGACAACTGTCACTAAATGCTTTTAAATGTCACTCCTGACAATCAGATCAGCTATTAAAAACTCACTTTATAATTTCAAACACTAGCCACACCTGTTTGAATAGACCATTAGTTGTAAACCTGTTTGATTATGGCAATTAGTGTTACGTTTTTTAAATCTGCACTGGTTGTATGACTGCATTTGTTGTCAAGATTTACTAGGAAAATTCATCATATATCATCAACACCTTTTTGTAAATCATGGAAACACTAAAGTGGCCTTCAGGCATGCCTGTGGTAGAGCTTCCCACGTCTCATGCATGCCATTGCCATGAGTTGTATAACCAAAGTGCAAGCAAGAGGCAAGGATAGACGTTTTGGAACGACACCTAATTGCCCACGGTAACCTGCTGATTGATAGTCAGGCGCCACGGCGGGAAACTGAGCAGAAATATGCGGCGAGTTCCGAGCGTCTCTCGCGCCTCAGGGTGCGCATGATGATTATTTCACGTGCATCCGCAATCATCCGAACGGCGCTCTGCCAGTGAGGGTGAGAGGTCGGCTGCAATCCAAATCAAAACCCACTTAATATCCGAGTCTACAACGGACTGATGCTGGAGATTATTATGCCGGCTTGATGGAATTGTTACCAAGAAAAGCATGGCTTCTAAAAGGATTCTTACACGTGCATTCTTCAAGACTGCAAGCTTTTAAACTTGACCAAAATATCGCCACTCGTTCACTCGCTGTATAACTTAGGAACGAGAAGTTTAAAATCTGTCCAATACCAAGGTAAAAATATTTTTTCTATACAAATTATGACGTTAATTGCCGATTTGTGCAGTGTTATTCTCTATTGATACAGTAGGCTATTAGAGCATAAATGATAGTGAGGGACCGTATGAATGTATGCTTGTCTTTTTTCTACAAACAAACGAATAAACAAACAAACAAACAAACAAACAAACATATTGTTCCATACATGAAAATAAAGCAAAAGTTAATTTCCTTAGAAACTTCACAGGTGATAGGCTATAGATAGAATGACGACAAAGTGCCGTTTTCTGGTCACTTATTTTCATAATTTGATGATGTTTCTTAAGGTTTTCAGGAGTGAAAGCTTGTGTTTAATGCAGAAGCGTCCGTTTTTCCTTTGAACGTACTGAACTTGAAAAACAGGTCAATTAATGTAGAAAATGTGGTATCAGCGACTGTTAGTAGACTGATTACGGTTTCATCCGTGCGAACGAGAATGAGCCATTTAACCCGCAAGCAAAACAATAGGCTATCTAAAAACAATAACAGTCGACAGTTTATTGACTTTATTGTGGTGAATAATAACGATTATAGACCGACTGGGTTACGCTACTCTCGTTTGAGACGAATAGCTAATTGAGGGGGAGAAAACTATTCATTTTTGTTCCAATGAAAACAGCATTATTTAGCTAGTAGCTACATATATCGCGTAAGAGTAGGAAGAACAGGAAATAAATAATAAACTATTTACACGGTAACACACACCAAACAGCTCGTTCTGATCATCAGTAGACTAACTGAAACAGGTCTTCAACATCTTTTCAGCAGCAGTGAACTGCATAAGCTTGCTCCACCACACATTAGGATCAATTTAGGTCCTTAACTTATGCTACTTCTATGATAAACAGCCGTCTTCCGTTGCCAAGGGAACGTCAAACCTTATTCCCTTCAGCGGACTACTTGAACATCTTACCCGAGCAATTCCATCCAGTCGGAGTCTGACAGTCGCTGAGAGAGGACGGGAAAGCGCCAAGTTGTTGCACCGGGAAAGTGGCGAGAAACGACAAGACTGCAATCCATACCCAGTGTCCCACTATCCGGCTCCACTGGTGCGGACTTCGGGGCTCATGTAGGGCCGCCGCCACCGTGACACCCATCTCAGTTCCCCCGACACTGCTCACAGACGCGCAACGACAGCCCTGGTCCTAATGTTGTCAACTTTGCCGGTGCGCTTAGAAGCCAAGAGAGGGACATTTTCCGACGGAAGGAGGGTGCCCCATGAAGCAGTTGTTTCTGGATGACCAGAGCCAGGATCCGCCCGAAGCGAGAGGGTGCAGATGCGGAATGAGAGAGGTCTGGGTGCGATGACAGGGGAGGGATGGTAACGGGAGGGAAGTGGGTAAGCGAGATGTTCAAAAAGCGAGGCAAAATGAAAAAGACGCAAGGGGTGTTTTTAAGAAACAGAAGTGGGGCAAAAAAAATCATATATCCCATTCGAGTGACATGCCGAAGTTACAACATCCACTGAGGCGCGGCTTAGAGAAACTGTCCTCCGTCCTCACTCCGTGCGCTCTCGGGGAGCCGTGAGTTTGTCAGAGTCTCGCGGAGGGCCATTCCTCTGTACCTGTGAACCACAATAACGCACTGAAGGCGAGCGGCAGGTTTCCAGACCGCTTCGGATCACGTGTTCTC
>JAFVLL020036303.1:0-22311 GCA_021397915.2 Tor tambroides | reverse complement strand
CTATCTTTCTGTTCGCTCACAAATGTTCAATCACAAAATTTTCTTTTTCCTTGACAACATTTGTTTGCTTACAAAAATTTTGCGTTCTCTATGAGCAAATGCCAGATTTTGTGGAAACACCAAACTTTTGCAAGTGAACACAAACTTTCTTAGGGAGTGAAAAACTTTTATAAAACTTTTATATGCAAATGCGAAACAACTAAAATACATTTTTCCTCCCACATTTTTCCATTACCAGGTTCCATTAGGGGCTCCATTGGGGAACCCCGAATAACAGTTTGAAAACATCATATATCATATTACAGTAATTTTCCACTAATACAACTTTAGACTGACAAGTGAACAAAACCAAAATGTGCTAAAATGTGCAACACCAAAATGTGTTATTAGTCTGCAAGTGTTATATTTTTAATATGTAGGTGTCATTGGCCTGCAGTACAGCATTACAACAAACTGTGTAGGTCCGTAAAGCCTACAGAGACAAACTTGCATGTGAATGTATTAAAATGACATTCAGAAAACAAGGGTTTTTGTTCATCTATGCTTTGTCTTGGTTTAAATGGCTTGAAATTTTGCTTCACTGCATGTTTGTTTACTTTTGCATATTTTTTTGTTTGTGTCTTCATGTTTGTTAGCTGACCTTATCTGGCCAGATCAGCTCTGTTGCAGTCTGTGATGACTCATCTGTGTCTCTTGAGTGCTTGAATGACAGGGAAGTCACTGCACGCATCACCTTTAGGGCCAGACTCTCCGACCTGCCAATAACATCTCTCCCTGATCTCCATGACATTGGTGTGAACAGCTTTATGCACCTTATTTAGTCCATTTCTGTACATGTAGCATGTCTGATATATAATAACAGATGCATTTCACAATGACATTACACTGAATCATTAATGTTTGTTATTACTCCATGTGATTTTTCTAAATAAATGCATGTGTATATTTTTCAGATATGGCACTTAGCGAGGGGAGGTTGTTAAACAGCGTGAGGGAATTGATTCAAAGTGGGTCATACCGGTCCATCTTCCTCTATGATGGTTCTCTCGCTCTTTCTATTCCTCCCTCATTTAGCTGCATGGATGGCTATAAGCAGCTCCCGCAATCCACTGGGTGTGGTAGGTTGGTTTCTGTACCAGTTGGTTGTCTTAATGACAGACTGGCCTGTGTACCATAAAGGAAAATGGCTTTACTAGTGTTTCTGAATATGCACCTATAAAGTTTTCTATAGCTGATGCATATTTTAGCTTACTGGCATAGAAATATGGTGTGCAAAATTGTATAAAAGTACAAGGTAATATTTCAAACTGCATGCAATTTTTCATCCTCCTCTGTTATTAATCTTCCTTCTGTATCTGTCAGACTTTCTCCTCTTTTTCCACTCAACACCATCATTACCCAAGCTTAATCACTCTGCTCCTTGTGTGTTTGTGTATTTATCCCCCTCTCACATGCAGTAGTGTGTCCAGCTGGTTCTTTTTCTAGTGGTGGTGTGTGTACTCCGTGTCCTCATAATACTTTTCAAGCGGAAGAAGGGCAGGTCTTCTGTTCTCCCTGCCCCTTGGGAACATCCACTGTGGCCCAAGGAGCCTTCAGTGCTTCTCACTGTGAGTAAAGGCCAAACAAAACAGCCCAGCCCAACACACAAACTCAAGGATAGCAGGTGTAGATAGTTACAGTTACACATGGCAGATCTGTCAAAATGTAGATAACAGGTTTCAGAGGAAAATGAGTGATTGTGATTTTTCATCTTGTTTTCTATTTGTCCTCTCACTGTCTTGATGCTCTTAAGGTCTTACTGAGTGTCAGCAGAGTAAACTAAGTTGTACAAAGAAAGGGGAATTCCTGTCAGCTCAGAAGGACCCCGTGTCTGGCAGATGGTCGTGTGCCTCTCCACAGGGGGAGCAACTTTCTTGGACATCTTCTGATGCTGCAGTGACAGTTGAAGAGTGCAAAGGTATGTGCTACAGTCAGTGTTAGGGAGGAACTAGTTACATTTTTTTACATAGTGTGACAGTAGTTTGTGTGTTTTTAAAGTAGCGGAACTTTTCAAGTAACAAACAACTTTTACAAACAAGAAAATATGTGGAATGAAAAATCTGATTCATATGTAGTACTTGGGAGTTTGTTTTAGTGAGTTCAGTTGTTCAGAGAGTTCATGTCACAAACTGATTTATTGCTTCATTTGAGTTCCTGCTGGTCTATCTTTTTTAGTGGCAAACTATTAAAGTATGCATTAAGTGAAAAACTCACCCTATGTATTTTCTAAATGCATGTTATTGATCTCATTGCGAATGATTCATCCATGCATTTGTTTCATTTTCTTTTTTAAGATTTATTCTTGGCAGTTTTGTCTTTATTGTGATAGGACAGTTTGCAGACAGGAAGCAACGTGGTAGAGAGAGAGGGAAAACGCAACTGCGCTATATGTCGGGGCGTTGCCCACGAGGCTGTTGGTGTAGACATGTTTTATTTTTTAACTTTTTTGATTTCTTTATTTAATCAGAATGTCATAAATGGGTCTTCCGGTGATATAACTTCTCTCTGGTCACGTACACCGGACTCCTCCAATCATTTGGTCCACTTAAACTCCACCCCTTTTTTACAGTTGACTGCAGTTAGATCTACCTCCATCCAATCAACAGCCAATGAATAGAAACAAGTCCCCCTAGTTTCTTCATCTGTTTCAGTCAGATGTACATCACAGTTGTGAAGAAAAGATGATACTACTTCCGTTTCATTGTGCATTTTAAATTCTACTGTTTGTTACTATTTGACTAGTTTTACTATTTGATATTACCCTACCCATACACTGAGATCTTAACTGTTTTTGTGTCAGGTAAATTCTGCTCTGATTGTAAAAGTAAATCATATGATGCTGATAGTTTTATAATCAGAAAAATATTGCTGCCTTAATTTAGTTCACAACTTTATGTTAGTGAGTTGTACTGTACCTGACTACTTTTTTAAATGTAGCTTGCGTGTAGCTTCCACAAGACTGTCTCAAGTATTAGTTCAACAGTACTTAAGGAAATGGGTAAATCTTTATCAGTATGAAAGGACAAACAATATATAAATTCATTTATGTATGTTCAGTATATCTCTCTCTATGTGTCTGCAGTAATGGAAAAGTTTGAGGTTGTTGCCTCTTCTGCTCTCCTGCTGAAATCAGAGAGTGCTGAAATACTGAGCTCTGATTCTTCAACCCAGCCAAAGGAAACACATCTCAGGAAATGTGTGCTTGGTGAGATACACTGTTAAATACTTACACTGCACCTGTACTTGAATTAGTCAGATGGACACTCACACACTTCATGACTAATGTCAATCACATCCCTCTCTGTTAGACTGTGCCCTGGAAGATTCATGCCAACATGTGGCTATTTTCAGTGATGAAGAGAAAACTTACTGTGAGCAGTACAGCACAAGTGTGGATAATGTTGAATGCAGGACCTCTGAACAAGTATGACCAAAATGCATGCATGCTTTTGCCCCATGTGAATTGTATACTGCACAGTGTATTTGCTAATTATGCCTATTTGTATGTCTTAAATTAAATTGTATGTTAAAACATACTAATATGTTTTATCACATACAATATTACTAGTTTATGTAATACTACTATTGTGAAGCTGAATGTTCAGCAGCCATTATTCCAATCTTAAGTGTCACATGATTCTTCAGAAATCATTTTTATATACTGATTTGCTTGCAAAATCTGGCTTGCTTGCAAAATTTCTTCAATCATCATCTCCTGACTTTATAATTTCAGCGTTCATTTGTCCAAAATTTGACCAAGTACATATGTTTTAACAACCTCTTCAACATAAATCCTCATTTATCTTTATACAAGCTAATAAATATAAAATTGTGCACATTTTCTTTGGAGAGGTAAGACATTAGTCATATTTAAGTGTTATATTTGGCATTGGGTCTTTTTTTTGGTCTTAGTGACACTCACATCTCCTTTCCCAAAAGTGTGATGATTATTGCAAAAAAAGAAAAAAAGTCTTGTGGTTTTTTGGCTCTACAGAGCAAAGGATTTCTGGGAAATGATGGTGCTGAGACGTTCCAGACTCTCAACTGTGTTGTGAAAATAAAAGGAGATGATCCCAATCTGATGGTGCTGAGAAAGAAAGGTAAGATCATCAGCTGTTAGTTAAATCCCACATGTTCTCAGTTTGGTTAGTTATTGTGAGTCACCTGGACCCTGTGTTGGTTACACATTGCAATAAAATGTGGTGATGCATACAATATTGAGAGTTTGAGTTTGTCTCAATAGAGAATGAACTTTTCTAGGAGGCAATAAACATATGAAAATGGAATATAATCAACATACAATATGACAATTGAACTGTAGTCCCAAAGATTAAGTTGTGGTTTGTAAGTAATGATTTTAACAAAGTGATCTAGTCATCCGTGGACACAAGAATAAAGAAAATTCTAATAAAAACATTGCTAAGACTTGTTCTGTTATGAGAGAAATATTTTTCCATGTGAAATAAATGGCTTGATACTTTGAGACTCCTCTCAGGAACAGAGATTCCAGTTTCTAGTTATTTTTGGCGACCCAAAATCATTTAGATGCACTTGTGTGTCTTGGCCATGACTAAAAGAATATCTGTTCTTCTTCTTTTCTCCACCATTCATCTTCTGACAAAAGGTCATGAATTCAGCACAGCAGGCCTGAAGAGTTTTGAGAGGCTGAGTTTCCGAAAGACCGGTTCTGGAGTGTATCGGACACTTGTGTTTGATGCACGTGGAACCACTCTGGCAGATGTCCATCGCTTCTGCGTCAACTCTTGCAGTCGTGAGAACTGCTGTGATGGATTCATCCTTAACCAGAATGTCCTCGATGGAGGTCAGAGTCGCTCTCACTCATTACAAGCAGATGTAGCTCCTTTCCACTGCTATAAAACCAAATCACTGCAATACAAAACCAGAAGTGTCATGCTTATTCAAACTGGTCTGTGGCCTGTGGCGACACATGTCTTTACTATATTATATTTTGTATTTATTTACAATATATTTTTTTTAATATATGATCAATTAATAATTGTTAAATGGTTGTGCCCTGTGTTTTAGGCTCTATCATGTGTGGGCTTCTGAGCGCTCCTTCAGTGTTGCAGTGCAGTGAGGCAGACTGGGACGTGGGGGGTGTGGCGTCCTCCAGCCGCATCTGTGGTCCTGGTGTCCAATACAGCAAACAACTGAAACGTTTCACTTTCAACTTTGGCGGACAGAACTTTACCATCAGTACGTGTCTTTGTACACGTACACACTCCAGATTTCATAACACTTTCAAACTGTACACAAATGTGTTTAATTGTTGTTTAAAACTTGCACAACTTGGTTCAGCTGTTATTTGACCTTTATCAATTGTTTAGTTTCCAGTGGTTGCTCTTTATTGCTTCATTCTGGTGTTTTTTCCATCCTGGTACCCATTTTATAAACTCAAAAATTTACAGCGTTTACTCTTTCTGATTGATTATGACTTGCTGAATCATTACCGATGTGCAGTGCTTGAGAATCTTAGTTTTCGTATCATTCAATTTAACATGATTGCAAATTCAAGCGAATGTCATATATATCAAGATTTATGATTTTATGGAATGATGGGCATTATAATGGAAATTAACTTATTTCTTGCAGCTGATGCAGCCTTACCGGCATCCAGCAAAAATAAAACTGGTTATCAGGAAACTCTCATCAGCTTCCAACGCATCTACCTCTGGAAAGGTTTGGACCTTCCGCACACATCAGCATGACACCAATTAAAGCATTTTTAATGCCTGTAATAAATAAAAGTGATGAATTGATGAATTATGATCTAGCTTTTATTTTTGTATAATCTAAAGGTTATAATTTATGTCTTCAGAGTCTGATATGAACACACGTCCAAAAACTCTCCCTGCTTGCAGTGGATCAGCTGTTGTAGAAGATTCCAGAGTTGCACTTTCTGGTATGAATGAATATAGTGAAGCCAAACTAATTATAATTATATAATATAGATTATAATTATAAATATATATATATATATATATATATATATATATTTAAATACATTTATTTATTTATTTACTAAAGCATTTTTGTGTTCTTGTGCAAAAAGTGTAAAAGTTCCCTTTTAATAAATTGTACTTTTCTTTAAAATTGGTATAAAAAACCTCTCAGTTCTGTGTTTTTTTTTTTCTCTCTCTCTAATAATCATTTATTTTTCTACTGTCCATTTAGACTCAGTAAAGGAGACATTTGGTGTTTTGGAGAACGGTGATGTTAATGTCGACCCAGAGAGGCAACTTCCCAGTCAGCTTTACTGGATCTTTAAACACCAATACACTTTCCAGGAGGCACAGCTGTGGTGTCTGAAACGTAAGATGCAATAGCTTCTTGAGAAGCTATTTGCTTACACTTATATACTTACTAAATGTCTGTGTGGTCCAAGAATGTGTCATATTCTGATCTGTAAATATGGGATTTGGGTTTCAGGCTGTGAAGAAGAAGAATTCTGTCACGTGTCTGATATTCATGATGAAGGCCCTCTGTATTTCGCGTGCATATTGTATCCTGACACGCGAGTATGTGGAGCGTATGACAAACCCCTCAGGCAGGCATGCAGTTTAGTGATGACACAGAGTCTTCAGACTGCATACCAGAAGAAAGGTGAGTCGTTTATACACAAAAAGGTCATGCTTTCACTACAATTAACAAATATGGTCATTTTATTTACTTCCACATGGATCTGAAATAATGAAAACACTATAACTCAATACACCAAGTGATTTTGTTGTCATACCCCATTTCATCAGATAATCACATATACACTATACTATACTGTATATTATCTTTTCATATTTCCAAGCATTAGCTGTCTATTTTCAGAGACTTTTCTCTGTGATTGGACAGATGGGTTTTGCATTGCCTTATGCAGGATGCGTGACTGTGGTCTATGGTGAAGTCTGACGTCAGACTCTTACCACTTTCATTGTGACTGAGTCTGTCGTTTACTTTATTTGTTTTCAGATATGATCCTAGCAACTCAACATGGAATGCAGATGATTCAGATGTTGGTATTGCTGGTGCTTGACATAAGGTTAAAGGGCAAAAGAAGACAGTGATGATGGATTAAAAAATGACTAGTTTGAAGAGTTTTTTCAATAATATTATATAATATAATTATTTTATGTTAGAAGAGAGAGAGATGTCTTGTCTTTCTACTGTTGCAATTGCTTGAAACTTGAACCAGGATCATTATCTCCTGTATTTTGGAGTTCGCTGGTCGTTAGCCATAGAATGAACCATATCTAGTTCTCATTGCACGTTTTTTGAGCTACTAGTAAGAGGAATTGTCTGGATGACTGGAGAACATTTCAGTGAGGTGAAGTGGCAAAATTCCACCTCACCCATGTGGAGTGCAGACAGCGGTGAGCTCATGCTGTCTGCGGTACGTGGAAGCAAAGACTAACACAATCTAATGAGACTTTCCTCAACACCACCTGTAAAATCCACTATATTGACATATCGTCTAGCTGGAACAGTTGACAGTGATGTTCTGACATTTGACTTCTGCTTCTGCTTCTGTCAAAAGTGTCAAACTCATCTGTTAATATGTTAGAAGTGGTAGCTTCGTTACCCTGTTTCATGACCATTTAAGTGTGAAATCTAACGGAAATTCCGCCAGCTACATTCTAAGTTAGACGACTCTAACTTAAAGGCACCATGATATCAAGTTTCTATTAGTTTTTATGCCATCCATATGCTATACTGTCCTCCTAAATTTCAACTTTTTTCACTTTTAATGGATATAATAATCCAAAATTTACAAGAAAATGGAAATTGTCGAGTGATTTCAAGGGGACTATGAATGTCCGTTAATGTCCGTACCATGGTGTATGATGTTTATCATTATTTACAAAATATGTAAATCTACTTTTCTTTCTTTTTTTTAAAAAACTGACTTTGATTTTGAAATTCAATACCATTCATCACCATTTCAACATTCTCCACTGTTTCACATTTGGACTGTTTCTCTAGGTGTCGGAATTAGTTTCCCCTGAAAGAAAAGCACGTGGGTGAGACCGTCTGTATAGTTGTGGTTTATGCATGATGTTCATTGTTAGCCTTTAAATTGGAAATGGAAAAGTAGTGTTATGTAAGATTTGGTAAAGTGAGTGAGTGACCACACAATAATGTGGTTATTCTGGATGTCTGTCTAAACTGCAGAACAGCTCTAGGATTTAAATCATGTGGAATCACAAGTCATTTATTTGAACAGAAGCAAAGAGACGGAGTGTCTCTGAGATTACCTTAGTCATTCGTTCCTCTCCATAGCAAATAATTTGTCTGCTCTTTAGCTCCTTAGCTTTTCTCTAAAAAGGACTATTCGTTGTGGACTGTATAAGATTTTGTTTAGCACAAGCCTTGTTTAAGATGCTTATATGCTTATATTAAAAAAGGTCATTAAAACCTGAAATGTAATTCTCAATGAAAAAAAAAAATACTGCTGTGTGTTGGATTATAGAACCATTAAAAAGTTAGGAGTTTATGAGGTTATGTTAAAGTCTCTTATGCTCACCAAGACTGGATTTATTTGATCAAAAATACAGTAAAAATAGTACAGTTGTGAAATATTACAATTGTGTCACATTATTATTATCAGTTTTGAGCTGCTTAATATTTTTGTGGATAGTATTATACATTTTCTTTTTTCTTTTTTTTTTAAGAATTTTAAAAAATGTCTTTAGTATCATTTTTGATCAAATTAATGCATTCTTGCAAAATATTATTTATTTCAAAAAGAAAAGAAAAATGTCTTACTGGCGACATACTTTTGAAGGATTTAAAATGGTAAAACAGGAATATTTGGATTTGATAGTCCTATCGTGTGTTCCTGGAACAGAAATACGGTGATTTTCAGTCATAATAGGGGAGGGATCACAGGGGCTTGAATGTTTCATGGCCTATAAAGTAATCCACAACAAAAAGATGTGATCATAAACTCTTAACATGTGGTCCATCTGCTGTAGATGTTTAAGGGTGGAAAATAATGCTACCTTTGTGGAAATCTGCCGTAAGGGGTTTCTCAATGCTGTTAAAGAGAGTTTCCAGTTTTTTTGACCCAGTGTTTCATCTTAGCTAGTACTGAAGGAAACAAAGAACCTTTCATAATGAGCAAACAGTATGTTTTTCCCCCAAAAGCACCGCTTGGAACTTTCTATGTGTATAAATGTTCCACTGTTTGGAACATTAGGTCAAAAAAATATTCTTTTTACCAATCTATTCCGCCAAAGTGCTTTTGATCAAGTTCGATTTTACAATCATGAATAATATGGACATCACTTTCTTTTTCTTGTGCAGTTTCTCTGTCAGGAAGTGTGAAGAGCTTTTATAGCCGTGTTGCTTTTAAGAAGATGGTGTCCTACTCTGTACGCAGTCGAGTCAGTCTGTCCGGTAAATCTATCACAGAAGGGTGAGGGGAAAGCCAACAAATTTGTGTTTCCATCTCAGTTTATTTGTTTCCTTCATGAGTAATGCTGTTTTAATTTTCCGAGCAGGTTTTTTGAGTGTGAGAGGCGATGTGATGAAGATCCATGCTGCCGTAGCATAGGATATGTTGAAGATTCAGGAGTACCTGGTACAAAAGAACCTTCACACTCAGACAAGTCTCAAAATACACAGCTTATTCACTCAAAACATATGTGATGTGTCTAATCTGAGGAATGAATCCACTCACAGTTGGTCTCTGCTTTGTTTTTGTACAGGATCAGATGTGTTGTGTCTAACTCTGAATAGTCTTGGTATCCAGACGTGTGGTGAGAATGACAACACTAACTGGAGGATTCAGGACTGCTCCCCATCCAAAGTGCAGACTGAAGTCTATCCCTTCGGCTGGTATGAAAAGCCAGGTATGTCTGAAATCCATTGAGAATTGACATTATGTGACTTGTTGAAGTAAATGACTTCATGAAAAGATTTCACCATTAGCTTTGTATGTCTGTAGTAAACCAATGGATAAAGAATCCCAGAATGTGTCCACCATTTAGTCTCCGCTCTCCATCAAAGAATGGTAAGAGACTCCTAAATGAATAATTGCTTACTGTTTTCTAGCATTGTATTATTTTTATTAATGTATTTACAATTTAATTCAGTAATTTATGTCATTTCCACACATCATTCTTGATCTCGTTGTTTATTTGCAAGCAGCTGATTTGAAGAACTGGAAGCAGTTGGATGCCGCCTCTGTCAAGGTGGATTTGTCTGTTTCAGCTTTTGACATTGTCCACATAAGTAGAGATATAGCAGAGGATCTGGATAAAATCAGAGAGTGGTGTTTATCTGGTAACGTTTCTCACTTTTTTTTGTTTTTTACAGGAAGCTGATGTGATAGAGGCACATATTACTTGATAAACACATGTGGCAACATAGTTTACTTTTGATCTGAATAAATATTATTTCTTATGCTCACCAAGGCTGCATTTATTTGATGAAAAATACAGTAAAAGCAGTAATATTTTGAAATATTATCACAATTTATAGTATCTGTTCTATTTTAATTTTAATATATTTTAAAATATAATTCATTGCTATGATGGCGAGGCTGAATTAATACACACACACACACACGCGCGCGTATTAAATTTTAATGTATTTTAATTGAATTAATAATAATCAGAATAAATTTTTTTGCAATTCACAGTACAGATGTATGTGGTTATCTTTGTCTTCTCGTAACTTTCTTGTATTCTGTAGCCTGTGAGGAAAGTGAGTCCTGTTCAGCTGTGTCTATCGATAGCAGAGAGTCAGCCATGAGGTGTGTGATGTATCCAGACACACACACCTGCCTTCCTACGACCAGCGGCCCACGCTGCTTCCTAGTCATCAAAGAGCCTGCTCAATCTGTTTACGTCAGGACAGGTAGCACCTTAAAACAATAAATTCTTCAATTTATAGTGTCAAAGATTTCAGGGTGTTTCTTATTTCTTCCACCCCGACAACAGAGATGTCAAACATTTCTTTATAGGTATACAGCCAGACTCGACTTCTGTTTCCATCCCTGATCACGGCACACTTCTCGGGGAGAGTGAGGTGAAACCCATAACTGGCTCAAATAGCAAGCGTGTGACTTACTTCCTGGGTGTGCCTTATGCTCGTCCACCAATCGGAGAGCTCCGTTTCAGCCCTCCACAGCCAGCTGACTGGACCGGTACCTGGAATGCCACGTTTTCTCGGTGAGTTTGATTGCAGATTGTAAAAGTATAAATGTATGTTCTCAAAAATGAACATGTATTTATACCCTCAAATCTGCAGAATTAATAGTCACTTTTCTTGAGTGAGATCTGATTTGCTTCATCAAAACTGTTTTAGATCCAGCTGTCTTCAGCCTGGCGATCCAACTGACTCCACCTCCAGCGAAGACTGTCTGTACCTCAATGTATTTGTTCCTGGTAGTGTGGTAAGTCTCACATGACATACTCGTGAGCTCATACATGCATACATTCATATATAGGTACACATGTAGAGTACTATTCAGAAGTTTGCAGTCAGTAAGTTCATAAAAAATAATACATAATATACTCATTTAATTATTTTTTTCTCATTTTTGTCTCATTGGAATTCACTGTATATCATGGACTTTTATGTATGTTAAAACTGCTTTCACAAACCACTGTATCTGCTGACTGTGGTTTGAATGCTGTTATTGGTATTCATACTACAATTTTTCTGTTTTGTCACAGGGAAAGAATGCTCCGGTTCTGGTGTTCTTCCACAACTCTGGATCGGGTCTCTTAGATGGCTCTTACCTCGCTGCTGTTGGCAACATAATAGTAGTGACAGCCAGTTTCAGGGTGGCTGCTTTCGGTTTCTTAAGTGCAGGTACACAAACACACACGTATACATGAAAGTGTTCATATATGCATCTTGATCATTTTCCAAGAGTCTAGCCAGCCCCACAGATGTTTTCTATTTTAAATATATTTCAAATGTAATGGCAAAGCTAAACTTTCTGTAGCCATTACTCCAGTCTTCAGCGTCACATGATCCTTCAGAAATCATTCTGATATGCTGTTTTGGTGCCAAAGGAACAATTCTTATTATCAAAGCTGAAAACAGTTGTGCTATTTAATGTTTTTGTGGAAACTGTGAAACATTTTTTTCTGGATTCTAGAAATAGAAAGTTCAAAGTTCACCTTTATACAATTACTGAATAAAAGTATTAATTTATTTATTAGAAAATAAACTTCAGTGTACATCCTTTGGATAATAAACATGGGTTCTGGGTTCTGGACCTGAAAACTCTTGGCATAGAGCAACATATAATATAGAATCTAGTACATAACACAGTCCTCACTATTATGAGCCCTGAATACAATCTTCTTTAGCAGGGGTCACCACACTCGGTCCTGGAGGGCCGGTGTCCTGCAGAGTTTAGCTCCAACTTGCCTCAACACACCTGCCTTGAAGTTTCAAGTATACCAAGAAAGACCTTGATTAGCTGGTTCAGGTGTGTTTGATTAGGGCTGGAGCTAAACTCTGCAGGACACTGGCCCTCCAGGAACAAGTTCGGTGAGCCCTGTTCTTTAGTTTTATTTGTCATTATTGTTGATGTGTTTATTTCCATGCATCAAAAATGAGAATGCCTTCCTGGACACGTTATGCTGAAAAGGCCATGAAAATATTTTAAGGAATGAATCTCAATGTTATTATATATCCTACACTGGAATTATACTGTGTCCTGGAAGCTCTGTTAGGTTAGAAATTATGTATTGCAAAAACTGGATAATTTATTCCATAAAATGGAATTCCAAAAGAAATGGAGTGGATATGGTTATGGAATATGGTTACGTAATGTCCACGTGAGAAGTTCCATTCCGCACAGTGGTTGTGAAAATATTCAGATTCTTTTCCCCTTTGCCACCCTTGGCTGAGTAAGTTTGAAAAGGAGGCCTAACTGGTGCCTTTGAGTGGTCTGCCAGGATGAGCTTTCATTGTCCAGCCAAAAACAACAAGCAGTGAAAGCTGTGCAGAAGCCTGATTGGCTTCCTTACGTTTCTTGAGCTGTTTGTGACCGTGGTATTTCCCAGCCAAACCCCTGTGGAGCTGGGAATATTTTATTAAACATTTAAAAGATTATTATTATTATTATTATTGTATAATGGATCGATTTTCACATGCTGGTTATAATGAAAAGGTGATTTTTCAGTCATTTATTGTAAATCTTCTTGCGTCATAGTTTTAATCTATGTGTGGAAAACACATTTGGATGTGCCTGATGAATTGAACTCTGTTGACTTTGTGTAGGTTCCAGTGCTCTGCCGGGGAATTATGGGTTGCAGGACCAGGCAGCTGCTCTGGGCTGGGTTCAGAAGAACATTGCTCTGTTTGGAGGAGACCCCACTAAAGTCACAGTGGGAGCAGAGAGAAATGGAGCCGACATTGCGAGTCTTCATCTCACCTCACCGTCAGCTTCATCACTTTTCCGCCATGCTTTGTTAATGGTAAGAACAGAAACTCTGAGGTCCAACTGCCGGTTACATGACATCACTGTTTTATGTAACAAGACTAATGTCTGAGGTCACATTTACAGTAAAATCAACCTTCTCCAGTCCAAAAAATAATGACGCAAGGTTGCACAACCATCTTAAAACATTCATACTCAAAGCTTCATAAGCTCAAATTTAAATAAACAAACACGTGCTTGAGGAACTTTCATTTTTCTCTGACAAAAAGTCTGTCTCTTTCCAGTCCAGACACAACAATGCCTTTAGATATCCCTCTATCAGCTTTTGAGCTCCTGGAATGAATCAGATGTGATCCATCAAGGCACCTCCTCATAGTTGTCTTCCACAGTGGCCAAACTTTCAAGCTGGTGGTTTGGCGTCATGTAGACAGACCTCCACCTCTTCTTCAAACTAAACTTCTTTTTCGCTGGCTTCTCTTGCTGTCCCAGCAAAGACAGGTAGGAAGAGACACTGTTCTGAACCCCGTAGCTGACCGCTGAAGAGCTTGTGCTCTGGTGGACGAGCTCCGAGCTGAGCGAGGAAAAATGCATTAGTGTTATAGATATTGTCTGAAAGGATTTACAGTATTTAAAATGCTTCTATGGTCACATGATAGTTCAAATACTTATCAAATAAATGAATTTCAGTTTTAGTTGAGAAACAATAAGGATAATTGTAAGATATACATTACCATTCAAAAGTTTGGGATCAAACGTTTTTAAAAAAAGAAATTAATACTTTTATTTAGCAAAGCTACAGTAAATACTTGAACATTTAATAAATAAATAAATACTAACTTACTTTTATTCATTAAAAAATATTAAGTAGCGCAACTGTTTTCCAACTCTGATAATAATAAGAATTTCTTTAGCACCAAATCAGCATATTAGAATTATTTCTGAAGGATCACGTGACACTGAAGACTGGGGTAAAGGATGCTAAAAATTCACCTTTGCCATGACAGGAATAAATTAATTTAAAATGTATTTTTTTAAAATATATAGAAATAGAAAACATTTTTTTTTTTAGTCATTTTCACAATATTACTGTTTCTACTGTACTTTTGGTTCAAAACTGTCACCTCGGTGAGCATAGCAGACTTCTTTTAAAAACATTAAAACATTACTGACCTCCAAACTTTTGAGTGGTAGCGGTTAAGGGACAAAATTTAGCAGCTTTTATTGATCTTATTACCTGTTCACTGCTCTCCAGTCAAAAGATGATTTTCTTCCTTCAGCTGATTTTGTGAGCTCACTCAGAGGGGTTTCACAGGTGATCAAACATGGGCCAGTTAGAACACAACACAGTCCATCTGCTATATCTAAACCAGAGCGAGAGGGAAAATCTGCATCAAATTGGCCATCTTTTACACTAAAACTGGTTGCTTTTTGGTGTAGTATTTGATTTACCAGAGTAGTAGTTCACCAGATCTTCGAGACACTGAAATGTGAGGCGTGGAGAAATGTAGTACCAGTTGTTAGGCATTCTAACTATTCGATAATGCTTAATAGTTCTGTGGCGCACAGATAAGGTGTATGAACCTAGAAAAATGCAAGCAATATGATTGTTACATCAGCCGTAGTATTGAACAAGCCAAAATATTTTTTAGAAGATCCTTTGGATTGGTCTGTTTATAAAACTCTGTCTGTCATCCAGAATAAGCTGAAATATGGACCAGATCTTGTGCTGTGTGGGACTAGACTAGGATATTATGTTTCTTCTTAAATATATATTCTGACCTTTTGTGCTCTCTCTGATCAAGAAAGACCCCACTCGGTTTCCTGGGAGTCGAAGCAGTTCCTCGGCTTTTGGTCTGGTCACAGTTTCAAACAGCCAGCTGAGACAGTCAAGAATGTTTCCATTAGCACTAGTGGAACATTAAACAGCTAGTGGAAGCTAAATGACAAGAAGCTAGTATAGTTGGCAATTCAGAACCTACCCATGGTAGACTTTTGTGGCATGACAGTGCGGTATATAGTTCACTTCCTTAGTGTTGACTGAGTAGACCTTCCACCAGTACCCTTCTCTGAAAGAAAGTGAGACTTGTAAAAATGTATGTAGACAGTTCTTGTCATTTGTAATTTAAAGGTTATAAGGTTATATTTTATAATGATTAAAAAAACTATTTCTATTCAGTGAAAAATGGTTTTCTGTGTGTGTTAAACAGCAGAAGGTAGGCTAGTGTTAAAGTTAACACTGGCTTCAAGGTTTTGTGGTCAGTTGTGCATTGCCCAACAACTGTCAGTTATTGATGTAAAATATAGTTACTAGTAACATACTAACAACACTTCAAACATACAAACTATCTTTCTCTCTCTCTCTCTCTCTCTCTCTCTCTCCCCCCTCTCTATATATATAGTATTTCTCAAAGAATCATAAAAATTATATAACTGTTTCCACAAAAATCTTAAGAAGCACAGCTGTTTTCAACATTAATAATTATGACTGTTTCTTAAGAACCAAATCAGCACATTAGAATGGTTTTCAGAATAACTAGACTAATGACTGCTGAAAATTCAGCTCTGCAAAATAAAAAAACGGTATTTTACAATGTTTTGATCACATAAATTGTGAGCATGAAAGACTTGCCAAAAAAAAAAAACACTCTTTTGGATTGCAGAGGGGATATGTTTGCATAGCTGAACTTATGTTCCTGTTTGCATATCTTGCGTAATAATATTGTGAAGCATGTTAAGAGACAGATTTTACTGTTAGCATACAGGCAAACGCTCTTGTAGAAGCATATGATAATAATACTTACTCAGATACTATTTTCAGCCAATCTCCCATTCGAAATATGGGCTCACAGATATGAGGAGGAGGGTAGTTATCCAACACTAATGCCATGTCATTCTCATCCACTGTAAAACAGAAAATATTATAATAATGTTTATGTTTGTTACTTGTTTTTTAGCTGAAACAAAATGAACCAAACCTGTATTTTTGAGCATTTGTGTTAGGAAGTTTTTTAGTATTAATCATTTGCATTTATGTTGCAGTGCAGGAAGTACTTCGAATATGCTCCTTTAGCCTTTTTTTAAGTCAAAAATGATGACTAAACAGAAAAACAAACTTCCTTGTTTGTTACTATTCAGTCCTGGGTGTGTTGACAGCTAATTCTTGCGCACTTTTTATGTTTTATCATTTTAGAGACTTATTATTTTTTAGGTCATACACAAACTTTGTTTTTGTTAGAATAGAGGAGTTCAGCTTAGGCTATTGAATATTATTTCATTTCAAGGACAGACCACAGCTTACGCCGCACATTCTGCCTAGAAAGAGAAGCGATATATATATATATATATATATATGTATATATATATATATATATATATATGCCTATGTATTAATACAGTTTGAGTCTCTTCACACACCACAACATCTGTAAATGATTGAAACGACGTGGCATCAGCTTACAATAACTGGGAGCATCACTTGAAACCAGTCACTCAAACAGTGTTCAGTATTTTCGTACCTCTTGTTGGAAGGTCTTCATTAGTACGAGTTTGTCTGAAATCCTCCAGGGTTCTTTGGCTTGCCAGAGTGCCTCCCATTGTCAATCTCCCACAGCTAGTCCTACAAATTTATCACATCCAGTCAGCCATCAGATGCCTGTCCCAACCGAGACAATCTCCCTTTCTTATAGATTCTGCTATTGTTCTGTTGTGCAACTTCCCACTGATAAGAGTTTAAGGGCATGGCCTGAGTAAACGGGGAAGCTGTCTCACCACACTTTCCACTTCACAAATAAGCAAAAATAGGAAGTGTTGAAATGAAACAGCTTTATAATCGCATGCAAATTCATTCACATATGCTCTATATATGGAAATAATGCACCGCTTCTGGTAAATAGGTGTATAAATAGCAGTGGTATGCAAAGAAAACCACTCACGGTTTCATGATTTTCTGTTTTGACACGTTTTTTAGTCTAAACCATAATAGATTAATCAAAATGTGTTTATGTCTGACTGGAAAAGTGCTCTAATTTCTCTCTCAGTTCTCAAACTGAGTAACAAATGTCTTTAAAGTAAAACAAAAAACCCATAATTAATGACGTCTAGATGAAAATAGTTTTTCATGGTTGATGACTAAAGATCCAGATACCTTTATAGTGGTCACATCTAATGCTAAACAGTGCTGTTGTTTGCTTATAGGGTGGATCGGTGTATTCTCCAGCTGTTGTAACGAGTACATCTAAAGCCCAGGCGCAAACTGCATCTCTGGCTAGGGAACTTGGCTGCTCGGTCTCTGATACTTCACAGCTGCTGACCTGCTTAAGGAGTAAACCGGCTCAGAGCATCAATGCTGCCCAGACCAAGGTACAGTGGGTTGCTTTTGTGAAGAAAATGCACAAAACAGTCGTTTAACATCTTCTGGGTGTTTTTGTTTGTGTGTAGTTGTTAACAGTGAGTGGTCCTCTGCAGGCCTGGTCACCGGTGGTTGATGGAACTGTAGTTCGGGAAAAGCCTTCTGTGGCCCTTCGGTCTGGACGCTTCCACAAAGTTGAATTACTTCTAGGGTCATCCATTGAAGACGGCCTCATCAGCAGAGCCAAGAACATTAAGGTCAGGACACAAATATATCAGACTGCGAGAGGAAAGCACCTAAAAGATAGTGTGAGAATTAAAGCCGGGTGTGGTTAGATAAAAATGTAACTAGTTTTTCAGGTGGCTCATATTTTCTTATTGATTTTTGCGTTTTCTTTCATTTGAGAAGAATTTCGAGCAGCTTCAGGGAAGGGCTGACAGCAAGACGGCGTTTTACGCAGCCCTGTCTAACTCTTTGGGTGGAGATGATGCTAATGCGTTCGTGAAGGAGGCCGCGACCTGGTTCTACTCTTTACAGCACTCCCCCACACCCTCAGGATACAATGTGTTCTCTCGCGCACTGGAAAATGCTACAAGGTAAGAGGTGGAAGGTCATACAGCACAAAAGTGTGTTTTGTTTTCATTATAAGAATGTTGCATAGAAAGCATGTACCTCCCAAGCTAAGTTTTTTTTTTGAAAGAAAGAAATTAAAACTTTTATTCAGCAATGATGCATTAAATAGATCAGAAGTGACAATTAAAACATTAGCTATGTTTCCATCCACATATTTTTATGCGCCTTTTTGGAATATTGCATAAAAGAATTGCTGGATGGAAATGCCAAGATGCACATAAATTTTAAAAAATTAAAAAACTTCCAACACAATTGCACAATTGAGTAGGATAAACGTTTTATCTGATAAGAAAAAATGTGCATAAACTATAATGGAAACACATGTACTGAATAAATTCCACCATGCGCATCAAAAAAATCATGCGACTTTGCATGATGGGACGGGATAACTTGACTAACCAGCGGACCAATCTCTTGGTACAGCATCTGAAATGTTTTTTGGTCATTCTGAAATGCCTGAGCAAAGTCTGTCATCAAAGTAAGTCTGTATAATTGTCTTACAAGACATGCGTTCCCAAACAGCAGGCATCCACCTCCGAAAGCAATGAGAGCGTTTATTGTGTTTCGTATCCTCCATGCACAAGTAATTTATTATATATGAAAATTATTATATTTAGTGGCTTCTCCTAATTTTTTCTTAGTGATATTTAGTGGTAGTTTATCAGGAAGTGACGATTTTGTTCTTTTTTCTTTAATCACAAATGTTTTATGCGATGTTTCAGTTTTGCACATAAGTTAAATTTGCGTCTCTGGATGGAAACATTGTTGCAAAATATTTATATTTTTTAAAAAAGCTATTCTTTAGATTTTTTCTGAAAAAATGTTTTGTGGTTTCCACACACACACACACACACACACACACAAAAAAAAAATAACTTAAAAAAAATGAAAACACAAATAATGAGAAGAAATGTACATTTAATGACCAAATCAGCATGTTAGAATATAGAATCACTGATAACTTAATGGTTGCTTAACATTAAACTTTGTCATTACAGGAATAAATTACATTTTTAAAATATATTAAAATAGAGAACAGTTATTTTATTTGTAATATTATTGCACAATATTACTGTTTTACTGCATTTTTAAAAAATCAAATTAATCCAAGTTTTGGTGAGTGAAAGGCTTCTTTTAAAAACATTAAAAGGTTAATTTGATTGTGCTCCCCAAGTGGCCAAAATTATTTGTTAGAGAAGTAAAATGTTTCCCAGTTCATGCCACGTGAATGAATGCAATGGTATAAAGACAGTTTTAATCTAATTTAAAAGCCCCTGATCAGCGTTTTGTTTGTAAACCTTAGTTGCAACTCTTTAGTTGGATGCCAAGATGAACAGTAGATTTTCTCTTTCAGTGTGATCACAGCTGCCCAAGTGAACGATTATGTTTGTTCAGACCCTTGAAAAAACGTTAAGTGGTCTGGAATGCCAAGGAATCCAGAGCTGAAATCATTTTGAGCCTTAGGGCAGGGACCGCGCTTGAACCGCGCTTGTCTTGCATTCACAGAGGGTGTGGAGGCTGCTGTGTTTGTGGCAAAGAGGAAGGAAATGGTATATATAGGTCTCTGACTGAAATATATTCAAGTGTGAGTTTAAAACAGTCCTAGTAAAAACTGTCTCTCATCACTAATCTGAGAACAATTTCATGACACTTTAGCAATGAAGGTTTTATACAGGATGGGGATAGGTAATATTGAAACAAAAAAATGTAAATAATAATAATAAAAAAAACTATACAAAAATAGTCTGAGGCACTTCTAATGATGTTATAATGGTAATTTGATACTTGATGCATGGCGGATGCATCCACCTTGACCTTAGTTTGTCAAACATGATTATTCTGAATTTTATTCAAGCGTGTCTGGAAAATATGAGTTCAGCAGGCTAGCATTGTACAATCTTTTGAGTCAAGAGTTCATTTAACAAAAAGCTCAGTCTTTTCCCTCTAATTTATTGCTGTTTGTGATTACCAGATCATATCTTCAAACACTACATTGTTCACTTTTGGAAACATAGCCAAAATATTTTAAATGGAGAAAGAAATGCTGAGTAGAATTAAATTTCTGCTACAGTAAGGGTCAAATAAAACAAAATGATGATTTAATTTCTACAGTGACACTGGTTTTAAATATGCTAGTGGCTATGGAATTCAATACTATTTGTTCACAATACTTTAAGCTCATTTTTGAAAGGCAATTTCACATTTTCTTTTGGACTTCTGTGTCCTGAAATTTCTGCTTCTTTCTCTGAATTGTCAGTAGCCGTGAAAGCAGTTCAGATGGAGGACAAGCTGGCTGCCCACATAATCACTAGCGTCAGATATAGTACAGACCAAACCTGACCAACACACCCGGTGACCTGCTGCACACACAGCAGCATAGCAACACAAACAGGAAAGAGACAAAAGAACATATAGAACCTGATAAAACCAAGTTTAAGTCCGGCATCATTTCCTGATCCTCTTTTCACTTCATTTCATTTTCTTTTGTTTCAACACTGTGGCATATATACTGTACTCTGTAAAAAACAATACATTTTTATTTACAAGAAAATACTATTTCATTCTTTACATTGTTTAATTTCACACTGTTTGCAATGTGTTGCTTGCCATTTCTTTGTTATTACTTGTGAAATTTACTTGAAATTTCTGAGTGAATAGTGTTTTTGCAAAAAAAATTTATTGCATTATTTTAGTGTAATGTGTGTTAACCTGATGGCATTTTTTTTAATGACCATGTGCACCATCTATATACAAGTTATGGACAGATCATTTACTTTGAACTTTGGTTTATCAAGTTGCTTTCTATTTTACCACCTGTAGTATTGTGGTGGATATCAGCAAAAAGGGTAGATTTTGATTCATAAAAATGAGATTTTAGTTAAAGTAGCTTGGTTTGTCAACATTAGATCACTTAATGAAATACACGGTTATATGTTATAATGGTTATAATGCATGAATATGCCATCCTGTTATACCTGAAACTGGCAACCACAGAAATCCACAAAAAGGAAACAATTAAACAATGAACCATAATGTGATAAAACTCCTGTGTCTATCAAAATCCTAAAATGCAGGTGTAGCTGCCTATACCTTGCCATGCATGCATCCAAATAATGGCCATTTATTTCTGCAGAGATCTCTTCATCATCTGTCCAGCTGTGGACATGGCTGAATTCTGGGCAGCCAACACACGATCCAGTGTTCACATGTACCACCTTCCTGAGGACGCTGTGTACAACAGGTGCCTTTCATTCTATACGCTTAATATCATACTTACTTGATTTCACAGAATTTATGGTACCACTTGTAATAAAATCTGTCACATTCAAGAAGAATCTCTATGCTAAATATGTTTTTGTCACAGTGTTGACCTGTCAACTCCGATGGATGTGCAGTACCTCTTTGGAGTTCCTCTTGCCTCAGAAATGCGTGACCTCTTCAGCACCGAAGAGAGGATGCTTACCTTGCAGATTATGAACTACATGGCAAACTTCATGAAGTCTGGGTATTTATCATCAACCATTTCTGTTGTATTTTTTTGAAGTTTTTTTTTCTTACATCTGAATGAAACAGGTTATCAAAAATGTAGGGCAGGACTTGATTCTGTCCATCAGTTGTTGATCGGATTGAGGCAGATCTCATAGTCAGCCTGGGCTGCGTTTCCCAAAAGCCTCGTAAGCCTAAGTACATCGTAGACCATTGCCACCAATGGAGCTACAATCAATTTAGGCTTACGATGATTTTGGGAAACGGGGCAGAATTTAAAGGGAGCGTTCAGCCCAAAATGAAAATTCTGTCATCATTTACTAACATCGCAACAAAAATAAAGATATTTTTAATGAAACCTTAGAGGTTTGTGTCCCTCCAAGTC
>JAFVLL020036302.1:0-11142 GCA_021397915.2 Tor tambroides | reverse complement strand
TGCCTCAGGACAGTTTTTAAAACCATTTCAGCGACATGTTCTTAAATGTGATGCATATATAACATATTGCATGCATGCACGCAGTTTTAAGGCAGGTTTAATCACCTTTTTGGTAACTTCATGCCTTAACTGACGGCATAACTAGGACATTGCATGCACGTAGTTTCTTTCGCTGTTTGATATGAAATGATACAGGCTACAGCGCGCGCCAGCACCTTTGTGCGTGTATTTGAAGAGCGCGCGCTACGAGCACAGTATCTTTCCCGCGCTCGTTTGACTCGCGCCTGGCGCGGAGGCGAAGTTAGAGCGCGTCTGAATAAATATTATAAAATAATATATACAGTAATATAAAAAATTATATAAATATACCAGAATATAAAATATATAAAAATAATAAACATGTAAATAATATAACATTAAAAAATGTAATTATTTGAATAGACACAAATAGTTAATAATAAACTATGCTGTTTTTTTTTAGTGCAGAAATCTGACCTGTTTCATTTATGCATGACTGACAAACATGCATCATATGAAGTTTATTTAGTATATGACTGTGAAATCCAAAGGAATATAAATTTAATATGCAATTCAAATGCATAGATCTTGAAGGTCTAAATGGTGCATTTTTAGAGATTCCTGTAGCAGATTTCCATCATTCACCAAATACAGACATAAGGGAATATACCAATCAGTGTACAAATGTCTCTAACAGGAACTTTTAAAAGACAGACTGATAGTCTTTCATGACCATATAAACCTCGACGCTCACCTTGTCGCCCTGATAGCCAGTTTCTCCCGGTTCACCCCTCAGTCCAGGTTCACCCTAAATCATACAGCATCAGGATTACAGAATACAGACGAGACGCCAAACACACCGCCGCCGTTTAACACAGCATGCCTGAACTGATCTCATGAATGCATACTGTAAATACTGGATCTAATGTATGCATATATACTGTATATACAGCAGCAGTCAAGAGTTTGCACAGTTTCCATATGCAAGAATAATACTGCAGTGATGAAAACTCAGAAATAACACAAATGAATGTCTGAGAATGATGAATAGTGATGAAAACATGACATAAAGGAAAACATATTTGAGCTTTTCTTTGTCTAGATTCCAGCCAGAGTTATACTGAGATACTTTTATAGATTTTTTTTTAGTATTTTTAATTAGTTTTTATTTTTGTACTTTCATTTTAATTTTAGTTAAAGTTTTTGTCGTCATTTATTTATTTATTTTTGACATTTTTTATTGCAGTTTTAGTTATTTTAGTACATCAAGTAAAAATAAATGAAAGTGAGAAACATTGCAGGCAACTAGCTGAAATAAAATAAGTTTAAGGTTTTTATTTTTGTATTTCGGTTAATGTTCATTTTATTTCAAGTAACTTTATATATCTATATCTATATAAATTAGTGCTGGGCAATGATTAATCGCGATTAATCGCATCCAAAACAAAGTTTTGTTCATATAATATATGTGTGTGTACTGTGAATATTTATTATGTGTATATAAACACACACACATATAGTATATATATTTTGAAAATATTTACATGTATTTACAAGTATATATTTATATTCATATAATTTATAATAAATATAAAGATATATTTAATATATAAACATATATTTTCTCAAATATATACATGCATGTGTGTGTATTTATATATACATAATAAATATACATAGCACACACACATATATTATGTAAACAAAAACGTTTATTTTGGATGCAATTAATGGTGATTAATCATTGCCCAGCACTTTAAATTTTAAAGCCTCTGCAATTTTGTTGTGTGTTTCGGTCATTTTTTATTACTTATTGTTTTTATTTTTAAATATACCTACAGTAAAAAAAATTTTAATAATTACTTTTAGTTATTTTAGTACAGAATTTTAGTATTTCGTACACTATTTTAGTACACCAAATTAAGAGAAATATTCAGAAAAAATATATATATTTTAAAATATTGTATTTCATTTCAGTTAATATTTATTTTATTTCAAGCAACAAAAACTTGTTTTTTCATAGTTTCAGTTTTCGTTTCAGTTATAGGTTATAATATAGTTATAACACAACTGTGGACAGATCTTTTATTTATCTAGAGAACTAATTTTGTAGGCTTTTAAAATCATAAGAAACATAAATGGAATAATTTGCAGCTTTTAAAAGATTTCACAAATCAACAGATCTGTTTCTCAATAAAATCAATTTCAGAAGCCTTTAAGATCATGAGAAACACAAATGAATTCAAGTGTGCTGAAATTTTTGATCATCTATAACATTTTAGTCTATTTCTCTAACACATTAGCCTTATAAGTTTGCATGTTCGCTGCAATAATAGAAATATTTAAATCACCTTATCACCTTTCATTCCAGGAGGCCCCGCCCCTCCGGTCAGGCCCTGCCAATGAGAGAACAAGATCTTCAGTGTCCAGCCAATCAGGTTAAGGAACACTGAGGCGTGATGCGAGGGGCATTACCTGAGGTCCCACAATGCCAGGAAACCCGCGGGGTCCCTCGGGCCCCAGATCACCCTGAGAGAAGAGACAGAGTCTGCCATGAGTTCCTGGATTTTTACAAATAACGTGTTAGAAACACAGAGTCCTGAACCCACATTATCTGTGATTGAACTCTCACACGCACTTTTACACAATTACTCCTGAAAGAGCTAAATTAACCCGCTTCCCACTGCGGTAAATGTCATTTTATGGCCACTGATGTTCGGGACAGAAGGTCAACGGAAAGATTTAATCTGTGTTGTCTTGCAGGAGGAACATTTTTACTTTCCATGCACATTCTTTGGGAAAAGGTGGTACCAGAGGAATTATGGTACTGGAAGCTGACAAAAAAGAAAAAAAAAAGAAAAGGCCATTTAAATAATGTAATGATTTTAAAATGTATTTATATTGAATATTAATTCATTTAAATAATAATAATAATAATACATGAATCCATATCTATGACAGATTCCAAGGGAACAAATTTACGTGTAAAAAAAAGGATTTGTCAAACAAACAAACAAACAAATAAATAATTAAACAAACAAACAACAAATAAATAAATAAATAAATAAATAAATAAATAAATAAATGAATGAATTGTAGATGTACCAACAAAGCAGCAGCCAAAAAAAACAAACAAAAAAAAAAACAGGTACTCTTGCTAAGATGTGTTTGTTTTTTTTATAATTTCAGAAAGATACATATATGGCAAGATTTAAATTTATTTATACATTTTAGAAAATCTTTAATTATCCTAGCAGGGATAAAAATAACATTTAACATTATTTATCCAAATATATAAAATAGTTAAGTTTGTTTATCCAAATAATGGCAGGAAAAAATGTACATTATGTATATAGAAATTTTAGAAAATAACATTTAAATATAAACATATCAGGAAAAAAAAGAATAATTCAAAACAATCAGAAACAACAAAAAGATAGCAAAATATAAAGCAGGGAAAAATGACCATTTACATCATTTTTTATTCAAAATACATTTACTTATATGAATAAGTCAGTTTATATGTACACTGAAAAATATCAGTTGCTGCTTTAAATTTTTTACTTTGAATCAAATTGTCTGTAAAAAAGTTTTCAACTTAAATTATATCATAATGACTTAAATCAAGTTGAATCCTATAAGTTAAAAAAATAAGTTATTTTGATAAGTTAAAGCAACGAAAAAACATGTTGCCATGACTTATTGATCAAAATGCTGTAATATCCTTCTACAGTGTAACAATATATTTTCTGTTCATATCTGTATATTTTTTAAATGCATCAAACACTTTTCACGATACAGATCCTGCGGTCTGAGCTCAGTTTCTGTGCTGTTTCTCATTAAGAGCCGTCAGACATAAACTCAGAAGCGCACTAATAAACCGCTCTCATGTCTGCACTGATTCATTTCACCTCAAACCTACATTAAATATGAACAAACATGATGCTCTTCAGGCATCTTCTGCACGGTCTTGAGAGAACGTGAAGTGAAATAATGTACTAGTGGAGACATGAACATCATTTAGCATCATTTCAAGCATCCAAACCACTAACAAAGCCAGTAATGGCATCAGTATACCATGGTATTACCATAGTACATGTGCAAAATCATGGTAATGCCATGGGACTTTGTTCATTTAGCTTGTAAAGACATGTGGTTTGAAGGAAAGCTACTCATCTGGAGCTGGAAGAGGATTGTGAAAGACTCACAGATCACAAACAAATCACACACAGTCCATAAAAAAGCTCTTCTGTCCGCTGCACGTGATAAAAACGACAGAAGAAAGAGAAGAAGAAGGTGAAATACGACTCATTTGCTATTCTTTAATGCCAGCAGAAAATGCATAACGTTGGAGCATCCAACGTACAGAATTCCCAAACAAGAATCATAATGTGACGTCTGAAGCAGAACAAACTGAGGCTTCTGAAGTTAGTTGATATATCAGATTCAGAGATAATAGTTAGTGCAAACTCAATCTGGGATCTTTAGATAAGCAGCTTAACAAGAGTTGTTTTCAAATAATATACACTATCATTCACAAGTTTGGGGTTGGAAGTCACTCTTCTGCTCATTAAGGCTGCATTTATTTGATTAAAAATACCTCGAAAACAGCAATATTGTGAAATATTTTTACCATTTCAAATATCTGTTTTCTATGTGAATATCTGTTAAGATGTCATTTATTCCTGTGATCAAAGCTGTATTTTCAGCATCATTACTCCAGTCTTCAGTGTCACATGATCTTCAGAAATCATTCTAATATGCTGATCTACTGCTCAAGACACATTTCTGATTATTATCAATGTTGTGTTGGCCAATATTTTTGTGGAAACCGTGATGCATTTTATTTTTTAGGATTCACAGATGAATAGAAAGCTCAAATGAACAGCATTTATTTGACATCGAAATTTTTTATTATATTATAAATGTCTCTACTGACACTTTCGATCAATTTAATGTGTCCCTGATCAATAAAAGTATTCATTTCTATTTTTCTAATATTAAATAAATAAATAAATAACTTATTACCAATTACTATTTTTTTTTTCAGTATTTACTTAAAGTAAAATATGAATTGGGGTAAATATGTTTAATTGTCATTAAAAGTACTCCTCAAATTTGTTTAAAAATGTTCCTTTTGCAAAATTAATATAATTTATAATTAATAGCATTTTAATGCATCTAAATTCCTCAATGAATAGAAAGTTCAAAATAATTTATTTCAAACAGAAATCTTTTGTAACATTATAAAGATAAAAAAATTAAATAAATAAGAATTTAACCTCCAGTTCATAATTTATTCATATGTAACATATGAAAGTATGGAGATATATTTTCCAAATATTCATATATTCTGACTGTACGATATAAGAAACAGCAAAACAAAAATTCTAAGATTCTAAAACTAAAACATTTATATTTTTATATATAATTATATTTTTTAATAATATTTTCCAACTATTAATATATTTCTATATAAAGTTATGTATAAAAGAGCAGATTTTTTTTGAACAAAGAAACACAAGTTTTATCTCACTATCTGACTTTAGACAGACTCCACGCAACTAAAAAGTGAATAAAATAATGAATGTAAATAAAATGAATTACGAATAATTCAACAACTTTTTCCAGAATATCAGCTAGCATGACAGAACAGATCAGAAACCAAACTGAGCCTCTACTTCTCTATTGTCTCTATTTCATGTGCTTCCCATTTCAGTGTGTCTGAGCTAGAATCGACCTGATCCTGTTCAACAGGGCATTTAGGGCCAGTTTTACTAACAGCTTGCGCCAGCGAAAACCATCTTTTGGTGTTAAAATAGTACTGTCGGGTTTTACTAAAGACGCGCAGTGAAGAATCGGCGCTGAAAAGGCGTGGACACAGTTATTTTTGCTCCTGCATTGAATATGCATTTGTAGGAGTTTCCCTTTCAGACGCTAAATTAATGGGAGGAGAGTATTCAAACGAATCACGCAACGAGATTTACTAACTTTGCGCTCGTCAAATTACTGGTGTTTGCGCTATTATTTAACGCCCAAAAAAGCATGTCTTAAACTATTTTGCACTTGAAATGGCTGCAATTATTGCTGCTAGAGGAGGCGCCGCAGAGAACAGAGAGAGAATTTTTTCCACACGTATTCATTTATTTGGAATGCCAGAAGAACAGGTGTAATGTGTGGTCAAAGGAAGGAGAAGCGGAGGATCCAAATGCAGCAGAAGTTTATTGAAACAAAAAGACAAAGTATATCCAGACACGGGCTCAGGGCAAAAACAAGGCAGGACGAGAGCACACCAAACAGCCATACAGGAATAACACCAGACAAACAACCATGGCAAACACAGGTGTTTAAATAGACAGGATAACGAGGTAACAGGGGGGAGGAGCTAATCAATTACCAGGAAAACTAAGAAGATGAGCAAAGGAAGAAGGGAAAACTGAAACGATGGGGAACAAGAACACTTCAAAATAAGAGTCCACAAAACCAAGACAGGGGAACATAGACCAGAATCATGACAACAGGAAAATATCGTTGCCAAGCCATGTTTTTTTTTAATTTGCTTCAGGAAATAAAAGATGACTTGAACCTTGAACTAGGAGTCAAGCAATACTAGCTCTATCAAAACTTCTTGCAACTCTTCATTTTTTGGCCTCCAGTTCTTATAAATGTACTGTGGCTTCTTTATTTCCTTATTCTTTATTTGCGACTGCTCTAATTTGCGCTGCGCTTGGTATATTGTGTTGGTCAACATGTAAATGAGATGTTGCGTCTGTGTTCTTTAATTTGCGTGGTTGTTAGTAAATCACCCGCAGAAATTTCCACACCCATCTGCACTGTTTTGGAACTGCGCTCTCGCGCAGTTTAGTAAATCTGGCCATTAGAAGATTTTAAAAAATAATAAACGTTCAAATAATGTTTCAGGTGAAAATAAAGTTAGCAGAATGTTGTAAGAAATGTATTTGTAGTCTTTAAACAACGTTACAATCACAACAAGAAAACTGGACTTTAAATGTTTCAGAAACATTTCAAAACAATATTCCCACAATGTTTTTACAACCTAATTTGCCCTGTTTAGTAAAACTGACCCTTAATGGCATAAAAGCAGATTTTCACGGCTCTTAAAGACACATCAGGACCTCTCTGATCATCAGCTGATCCGTCAGAGACCGAAATGGGAGTAAAAGCATCATGAAAAGGCAACCTGCAGTGCTGCAATATCCCGCTCTAAATCTGCGGCAGTCAGATGCAGCTGACATCTCTGTCCGGCGCTTTATAAGGCTCTGGGGGTTTCTGTGTTTTAAAGCCAGAGCGAGCAGACGGTCCTCTACTGTCAGACACCGCTTACTGAACATGAAATGAAAAATCATTCCTTTCTGACACGTGAACAGCTCCGCAGAGACTCCAGGATCTGAACATATTCAACAGAAAGGCTACACTGTAAAAAATGGCTGTGATTTCACTGGTAAAAAAACCTGTGAAAATGCTACAGTAAAAACCTGTTAAATGGTTAACGGTAAGTTCCCCTACTATATACAGTGAAAAACTGTAATACACATTTCAGACAATTTTACGGTAAAATACCATTTTTGGAAGTGGAAAAAGACATATAATAATAACATATAATTCCTGTATAATTTACAGGGAAAAACCGTAAATTAACATTCCCAGAATTCCCTGCATTGCATTTCAAATTTGATGTTTTTTTTGTTTTTTTTTAAATAACTATGTTCCTTCTTACTTTTTTCTTATCAGATATGTTTATTAGGGTTGTATGTTACATCTTATGTTGTTAAATGAATGTTTATTGCATATTTCAGTTTTATGAGCCTCACCATGACGGTATTGGCCTTCTCAGCTTGTGGAAAAGCTGCTTGAGGTGAGTTTTGGTTCATCATGTGACTTTCTCATCATCATCTGATTTTGATGGTTATCAGTGTAGGTAAAAAACAGATTGCAGAACTTCAATAGGTTGGTATATTAATATTACATCAGTTAAAGAAATACGGTTTTTAGCTGTAAATTTAAGTTAAATCCATAAACCCTAAAACGTTGCTACCATATTTTTACAGTGAAATTCTGGCAACCACAGCTGCTGGTTTTTTACTATAAATTTTACGGATTTTATTGTTATTTTTTTTACAGTTTACTGTAGAAACACTATGGCTACACTGTAAAAAATAAGTTTAATTTTAACTGTAAAACTGTGCAAAAACGCTACAGAAGAAAATACTGTTAATAGGTTAATAGTAACTTCCCATATTATATACAGGGAAAAACTGTAAAAGGTCTAACCAGACATTTCATGTAATTTTACAGTAAAATGATGTTAATTGTACAGTTTTTAGAAGTACAAAAGAACGAATCAGAATTCCCTGCGTGACACTCCACATTTGAAAGTATTTGGTTTAAATATTCATGTTTTTTAATAGTTTTTATTATCAGTTATGTAAAAACAGTTCCCCCCCCATGCCATCTCTAGCCTAAACAGCTAACACAGGAATTATTACCTGTGTCTGTAATTCATTCTCCATCTCTAATTATTGCCTCTCTCTCAAGTACTATGTAAATACACATGCACATTTTTTATACAGCTGTATATATAGAGTAAATAATGCACACATCTGTACATAAATCTTCTGTTCCAGATTCATACACATTATTATTATTCACTGTTAAGGCTTACTTATTTAAATGTTTCTGTTCTCATGTCAGATGTATGTATGTATATATGTATGTATGTATGTATGTATAAGAGCTCCTTAAAACAAATTCAAACAAATCTTCTGTTGTTTAATGAATGTTTATTGCATTATTAAGTTGCCATGATTGTGTTTTGTGTTTGCATGAATGACTTTCTGTATATTAGTATATATTTCTGCTTGTGGTGAAGCTACTTGTTATGAGCTTTGATTCTTCATGTGGCTTTCTCTTTTACCACCTGCATTATTATGGTGGTTGTCAGTATGTTAAAGATACAAAACAGATTTTAATAGCAGTGTGCGTTGTTGAATTTACTGGTTTACATTCAAATTTTCAAAATTTTGTAAATTACAGTTTTGTACTGTAAAATTTACAGTTTTGGGCCATAAATGTGTTTACAGTTTTTCTGTATTTTTTTTTACAAAATTATTCTGGCAACCACAGCACCCAAAATTATTTTGTAAAAACTACAGAAAAGAGAGGAAAAAGAAAAGTAGGAGTGAATTTTACTTTTACTTTTATTTTGAGTTATTGTAGTTAAATAAAACCAAAACTAAAGCTAAACCCATAAAAAGCATTTTCGTTACTTAAAATAAAATAAAATAACCATTAATTGAAATAAAATAAAATTGAAGAAAAAAACCCTTAAACTTTATTTCAGCTAGTTGCCAATGCAACATTTTTATTTCAGCTAGAACTAAACAACTAAAACTTGAATAAAAACGTATATAGACACATATACACAGAATATAATAAAAATAACAAAATCGTAAATCAAAATTAAATATAAAAACAAATAAAAAATATATAAATATAAAAAAAAAATATATAAATATAAAAATAAAAACCAATTAAAAATATTGATTAAAAACTATGGAAGCTTGTTTCGGCCATGGAAAAAAAAACGTAATTGCAACTTTTTATCTCAAAATTTGCGATATGAACTCGCAATTCTGACTTGTTCCTCACTATTACTATCTCACAATTATGACTTTATAACCTGCAAGTGTGGGTTTATATTATGAAATTGTGAGGGAAAAAAGTCAGAATTGTGAAATAAAAAAAAATTTATTTCAGCAATTATTTTTTATTCAGTAACAGAAACAAGTTCAATAAAAAAATTACAGTATAATAGTACCTCAATTATGCTAAACATCACTACTGTCACATCACTTGTCAAACATTGATGGTGATTTTACTGGAGATATAATGTGATGACTGTGCTTGTGATGATTTTAATGCATCTTTAATTTGGCCATTAAGTTTACAAAAGACTGTTTCATTAGATTTGTTTTGTGTTTGAAAAAGCAACCTGCTTAAACCAGATTAAACTAGTTTGCTGGTTTTCCAAACTGGTCTACAGCACCAAACTGCTCAACACCTCTACAGACCAGCCTGACCAGCAGTGAACCAGTAATAATAATAATACATTTTATTTATATGCATATAATGTGCTTTTCTCATACCCAAAGCACTCAAAGAAATACATAGTAGACACAGTAAATGAATGAATGAATGACTTATTTAAAAGGTCCTAAAAATGTGTGATTTAACAGTTTTTTTTTTAAACAGCTTTTGCGGTTTTTAGCAGTTTTTTACTTGCCATCACAATATTTGATTTGATGGATAAAGTAAAATTATGCATCAAACACTGATTATTATAAGCAGTTATAAGCAGTTACATTTATTAATATTAATAATCAGGATAAACTATTCTTCTGACAAGTAATATAGCTCATTTGCATAATCTAGCAATGTTGCACATGAATATAATTCAGATTCAGAATCAGTTGTTGTGTTTTTCTCTGGTTTTCAGCAGCTTGTTCTGCTACTGTACAGAGCTGAGTCCTGCCAGCAGATCCTGCCAAGAGGATATTAATAATGCCCAACACTTCAGGAGCAGAGATCTGCTGATAAACCGCTGCTCTTGGCCAAAATCTCCTCTTGTGGGAGAGATGAAAGAGACGGGATCACAGCCACTCAATATCACTTCAGCATGAAGTTACCCAAGCACATCACAGTCTTATTTTAGCAGAGATATACATATCATTTTTATCAACTTTAGTTTTAGTTAATTTAGTACATCAAGTTATGGCCAAATTTATAGGTGCATGAAAGTCATCCAAATCATTGCATTATATCTCCAGCAAAATCATGTGACAGTAGTATTATTATTACACACACACACACACATATATATATATATATATATATATTGAAAAGGATTGCGTTTATTTAGATGCAGAACGTCTTTATGACTACATCAAACTGGAGACGTTTCAGACGCGCTCTAACTTCGCCTCCGCGCCAGGCGCGAGTCAAACGAGCGCGGAAAAGATACTGTGCTCGTAACGCGGGCTCTTCAAATACACGCACAAAGGTGCCGGCGCGCGCTGTAGCCTGTATCATTTCATATCAAACAGC
>JAFVLL020036301.1:0-19815 GCA_021397915.2 Tor tambroides | reverse complement strand
CTAACTTGAGGGACCTTGAAAAGGAAAAAGATCAGCTTAACAAGCGGATCCGAGAACTCAAACACAGGTACTTCAAAAGTGTACTGAAAGGAAACGTTACATAACATTATCCTTGTACCATTTCCAGTTGTTTCATTATGACCCAACCCCTCCTCTCTGTCCAGCATAAGTCAGACGAACTCAGCTGACACTCATGCTCGTGTGGAGAAGTTGAATCACATTCAGGCTGAGCTGGAAGAGCTACGTTTCCAGGACTCCACTCTGGCTCAGCAGATCGATCAGTTTAAACAGGCCTGTGCTGCTGCTAAAGACAGACTGGGTAGAATGAGGTTAGTGCAGATGTTGGTAAAGGTCTATTCTATACAAAGGGTTCCTATGATTGTGCTTAAAGATATCTGGGAATTTTAACATTTTCATGCCTGGAAAAGTCACACCATTCATTGGCTATGTTTACATGCACAATTGTTGTTTCAATCGAACAGAATTCAATCTGATTTATGAATCTGAATGTAGTGTTTACATGAACGCTAAATAAAGTGATCGGGTTGATGTGCGCGTTTGTATGTTACAAGCTTCAAATCGGAATTGATTTTTTTGACATGCACACACTGCATAAATATAGATTTTCCCACTGTTTGCACATAATAACCAATCTCCTACACTGTTTCTGTATTTGTTTTAAACAGCAGAATTAATATTTATCCATTTCTGGATAAATATTACATATAAACAGCTGTGCCGTGCTGCTTATATTCATCACTCAGTAAAAATGCCCCTCCTCGTGCTCAAAACTAGTCGTCAGTGGATGAGAATCCGAAACAAGGTCTGGTGGGACATTGTCCTGCTCCACTTCACAGCTGCTGAGTGAAAGGAGAGTTTTATAATGACAACACACGCATTTATACAACACTTATATTCCAAAGGAAGAACCGCTTGTTCCACGCATCATACGTCATTATGCTACTTCTACAACATTGCACATGCGCAGTCAAAATTTTGTTCGGATAGAGCTCAAAGTTAAGGGAAGTCGTGGCCTAATGGTTAGAGAGTCGGACTCGTAACCCAAAGGTTGCGAGTTTGAGTCTCAGGTCCGGCAGGAATTGTAGGTGGGGGGAGTGAATGTACAGTGCTCTCTCCACCCTCAATACCATGACTGAGGTGCCCTTGAGCAAGGCACCGAACCCCCAACTGCTCCCCGGGCGCCGCAGCATAAATGGCTGCCCACTGCTCTGGGTGTGTGTGTGTGTTCACTGCTGTGTGTGTGCACTTAGGATGGGTTAAATACAGAGCACAAATTCCGAGTATGGGTAACCATACTTGGCTACATGTCACGTCACTTTCACTTTTTCAATCTGATTGATTAAGGTGCTTTAATCTTAATTTACATAAAGGCTTTTCTATCCAATTGAGCCGTCAGTCCAATTACAAACGGATTATTTGGTTGCATGTAAACATAGCCAGTGATATCCGTCATGGGTAATACTGTGTAAATAAAGAAATTTGTAAGTGGTATGTAACTTTTTAGTTACATCAGCTAGAAATAAAATCCCCATAGGCATTTTTAAAAAAGTCTTCATTAAAAAGTTTTAAGCCTTGAACCAAACCAGCTATGAAGGTAAAATTACATTACAAACTTCAAATTAAAGCAAAATTGTGTATAAAATTGGACAAAAACTCAAAGGTACAAGACTGTGTACATAATGGCTTTAATGAGAGAAAGAACTACAATCCCATATTTGAATTAAAAATGGTGGAGGAATATGAAACTGTTGATTTAGAGATGCTGATTATACATATAGAAACTATATTTTACATTTATTGCAAAATATGAATGTTATTCTTACAAATATTAAAGTAGTTTGAAAACCTAGGGAGACTGACTCTACGTCATTCACGGTGCTTCATTGGAGTTGGCGGCACTAAAGTTTTTTTTGCTGTGATTTACGTGTCACAATTCTCTGATAGGTGGAGATTTCTCTGCAGAATCATGGGGAATGTAGTTTTTTACTAGGAATTTAGCTTTTGAACTCAGTTATTTAAAAAATTAGTTGAAATACTGCAGCTTCAACAGAAGTGTATACCATCAATTAACCACCTCTAAGCTTGCAGTAAGTTTGTCTTAAAAAGTCTTAAATTTATCATTCAGAATTAATTTCCCTATGGAGAAAATGAATCATTTTTAGTTGTGAAACACGACTGTTCAACTCTATTACTGGCAATGATAATAGGAAGTCCCAGCAGATTTTCTTGCCTTCATCGAAATTCTGAACACATAATTCATAATAAAAATGTTACCTAATTAAAATAGGAAAATGGTAATTAAAATAGTGGTCCCAAACTTTTAGGGTTCACTGGATCTTAAATGTTCAGCAAAAATGTCTAATTTCTAATTCTTATTTTATCTGTTGACCTGTCTCACTTTGTCTATGTTGAGATTTTCCATTTCTCTTCATTCGGTAGCCAGGAAAAGCAGGACCTGCAGCGTGCGATGGAATCTAAGCGACGTGAACTGGCTGCAATGGAAAGCAGTCGAGATAACCGACTTTGTCGTTTTGGTGAGCATATGCCAGCATTGCTAAGGGCTATAGATGAGGCTGACCGGCGGGGTCAGTTCAAGAAGAAACCTGTTGGACCGCTCGGTAAGTATTCTGAAACTTAGAATTCAGATGAGCTGCTTCCCTCTCATTTATTTCAGGATATGGTTTAGATCTTAAAGGGATAGTTCACCCAAAATTGAAAATTCTGTCATCATTTACTCACCGTCAAGTAGTTCCAAACCTGTATGAATGTCTTTGTTCTGCTGAACACAAAGGAAGATATTCTGAAGAATGTGGGAAACAGAGCAGTTCTGGAGCACCATTTACTTCCATAGTATTTTTTTTTTCCTACTATGGAAGTCAATGGTGCCCCAAAACAGCCTGTTACAAACTTTCTTCAAAATATCTTCCTTTGTGTTCAGCAGAACAAAGACATTCATACAGGTTTGGACCTACTTGAGGGTAAGTAAATGATGACAGAATTTTCATTTTTGGGTGCACTATCCCTTTAAGACCAAAATATACTTCAGTTTTTGAACATGCAGTCCAAACATGCATACTCTGTATGGTAAGCTTGCATGTGCGTCTTGGTTGCACAGTTTTATTTATTTGTATATTTTTTTGTACTAATTAGTTGATTAGCTTAACTAAACTTTGGGCTTTAGGATAAACAGTGTTGCATGGAATTTTGTTGCTTAAAGGTTATTTTGTTTCTAGGATTCTGTATCCGATTGCGGGATCCGGAGCTAGGTCTTGCAGTGGAATGTTGTCTGAAGGCACTGATGTTAGCTTTCTGTTGTGATAACCACGCTGACGAGAGAGAGTTACAGAGAATCATGAGTCGCCACTTCCAGCAGGGCAGAAGACCTCAGATCATCGTCAGCACATTTATCAACACGGTCTACGACGTCAGGAGCGGGTAACTAGAGATCACCTTTCCTGGGTAACACTTTATTTTAAAGTGTTACACGTTGTTACACGTTACATGTACTTACTATTATAATAACAATAAATTATGCATAATTACATACAAGTAACCCTAAGCCTAACACCTAACCATATAGTAAGTACTTGTAGTTAATTAATATTATTCAGTACTTAAATGTATAATTACGCTGTAACAAGGATACCTTAAAATAGAGTGTAACCCCTTACCTGACCTGATATCTCACTTAGAAATGATTACCACTGTCTCTGTAATCCTTCATTTTGTGCCTTTTTTAATTCTCTGGTAGTTTGGTGTCATGATATTAAATGCTATTAATAAAATGTTAAATCCACATTTACCACATGATCTAAAGTTATTTTGTAAAAAGTCAGGAAAAACCAGAGCTGACCACCCACTTGATTTTTTTTTATTTTTTTTTTAAATACTAATATCACTTAGAAAGTGTCAGCTCAGATTTAACGTCTTGGTTTCCAGCCAGTACTTCACTTTGTTGGTTTGTAGCCATTCAAGATTGTCACTCAAAGGAAAACATGTGTGATTGGAAAGATGAATTTTTTTTTTTTTTTTTATTGGTTTTCAGGGCTGTCAATCACCCTGAATATCCAACTGTGCTCCAGGCACTTGACATTGAGAATCCAGTTGTGGCCAACTGCCTGATCGACATGAGGGGAATTGAAACCATTCTGCTCATCAAGGTAAGACAATCAGCAGGCCCAAAAGCATTTACCTGTTTGATCATAATGTGTTTCCACATCCTGTGAGGTAGGGGTGGGCGATATGGCAAAAATATCATATCACAATTTTTTTCAGAAATATCACGATTTTATCACAGTTCTTTGTCATGTTGGTTTTACTGTTTTGCAAGTTGTTTGAGCAGTACAGCCAAATTAATTTAACCTTTTTTAAAAACAAAGCCTTTCAAGGTAACAAAATATAAAATAAAAAAGAATGGCAGATATTTAGGCCAAAGTGGGTGAAGATAAAAATCTTTGTCGTCATTATTTTTTGTTATTAAAAAAGTAAGAAAAAAAGATACACATTGCAAATGCACATAATATAGAAATAATACAAACAGTGCTTTATTTTTCAGGTACAGTAGGTGTATTAAAGGTGCCGTTGGAGATCTCGGAAAATGCTAACTTTAGCCTGATAGCACTGAAAGCGAATGTCCCACCCTCCCTGCAATCGCTGTCCAAAGCCACGCCCCCTGAACACACATACGCTCAAAGAGCAGAATACCAGAGACAACATTAAATTACTACAATAGGCTACATCAACGGTCCAGTTCAAAGCAAGCATATATGTTCCATACAAAGGGCAATTAAAGTGTGCTAGACGTGAATTTAAATGGTATTTATTTACAGAGGTATATTATGTCACACTTCTCTAGTAAGTTTCGTCTGTGTGTGAAGATGCTGCTGCGTGAATGAATGTTCCGAAGTGAAGTAAACTTCAACGGATTTCCCCTGCTCAGGGAGTAGGGAGCAATGAACACTGTGTAGGGAGCATGTCAATCGGAACACAGTTCATGCACGTAGCTCTCTTCTAACGAGCTGCTTATCTGAATCGGGTGTGTTAACTAAGCGAGACATGCAAAATATGCAGAGTGGGGAGCGCGAGGACTGCAATTGGGAACCGCTGGGCTACATCATGTGTCATTCACCGGTGAGAAAACTTTATAGCACAGTTAGTGAAAGTACTACAATACCAGGAAGGAAGATCGGGTTGTTGATGTTTGCCTGCCATTCTCACTCTGTCTGCAATAGCGTGCGTGAACGCGCTGATGACGTGTCACGTCTGCGCGAACAGGGTGCGCAGAGGTATGCAAATACATACGTTGACAGGCAGGTAGGAGAGAAAATTAAAACGCTCGGACCGAGCGTTTTGATTGGGCGAACATTTCTTGGTCCTACACCTTCCACAGAATATATAAATACAGATAAATACATTTAGACCACTTAACTTAATGATTGCTATCAGGATGTGAAGAGACTTTCAACCAGAATAACAAAAAATGTTTCTGAAGACAATCACCTATGATACCTTTAAGCAGTAGCATTCAAGAAATTGAATTAACAAATTCACTATACATCAATTATACATTGATTTTTATTAAATCAGCTGTATTGAAGTTCTTCAGTCAAGAGCAGTGAGTGATTTTTCTTTTTGTGTTTTGTTGTTTCACTAACATTAAATGAACAGTTCAACCAAAAATGAAAATTGTCATCTCTCTGTCAATTCTGTCATAGTGTTTTATTTTTATACCATCATTTACTCACTCTCAAGTTGTTTTAAACCTGAATGAGTTTCTTTCTTCTGCTGAACAAAAATGTTATTTTGAAGAACATGGAAAACCAAACAGTTGCTGGTCCCTACTGACTTCCATAGGATTTTTTTTTTCCTATGATCAAAGTCAATGTGGACCAGCTACTGTTTGGTTACCCACAGTCTTCAAAATATCTTCTTTTGTGTTCAGCACAAGAAAGAAATTTATACAGGTTTGGAACAACACGTGAATGAGTAAACAATCACAGAAATTTAATTTTTAATTTAATTTTTAAATTTTAATTTTTCAGTTTTTTAGTGTTTTTAATAACACTATCCCTTTAATGACAATCAGTAGCATGTTTAGTACTGTTGCTTTAAGACCTGCATATAATCTAATGTACAGAGACGTATCTGTTTTTCTCTCAACTATTTACATTCACCTTAGACATAACCAACTGAGTCTGTATGTAATCCTTGTGTGTTTTGACAGTATTAGCATGAAAGATAACTTATTTCAGTAATCAGGCGCTGTTTTTAGTGTACGCGCTCAGAAAAAGTGTATGTCAGAACAGCACACGAATGAAATGTTTAACCAGCAAGGCTTTTAAGCACATGCAAATAAGTGCAGTGTCCCATGAGCGTAACTCTACTGCAGAGTTACCATTTGATGTGAATGTATGTCATGTTGTACAGTAAAGGAAAGGAAAGGATGTGACGTGTGGCCAAGTATAGTGACCCATACTCAGAATCTGTGCTCTGCATTTAACCCATCCAAGTGCACACACACACAGCAGTGAGAAGTGAAAACACACCCGGAGCAGTGGGCAGCCAATGCTGCGGCGCCCGGGGAGCAGTTGGGGGTTCGGTGCCTTGCTCAAGCCTTGCTTGAGGGTGGAGAGAGCGCTGGACATTCACTCCCCCCACCTACAATCCCTGCCAGACCTGAGACTCGAACCCACGACCTTTGGGTTACAAGTCTGACTCCCTATCCATTAGGCCACGACTGCCCCAAATATTGAGGCGGAGGAGGCGCCAGAACTGCAACTGATAGAACGTGCGCTGTAGCTCGACACTACGATATTTCTTCAAAAGCAGATCTTGGAGAGATTTTAATCGTCCACGATCAAAAATTGTCATATCGCACACCCCTACTGTGAGGTGAAGAGCTCTGTTCATCTCTGCTTTGATTTTCCCACAGAACGCAAAAGATGCGAGAAGAGTCATGCAGTGTGGAAACCAACCACGCAACTGCAGGGAGGCCTTCACGTGTGAGGGGGACCAGGTCTACTATAACCGTTACTACTCCTCCGAACAGAACAGAGCACTCTACCTCAGCAAAGATGTGGAAGAGGAAATCAGGTTTGAAAATATGAAATCCATTTTTGAGATGTTTGAATTCATTTCAGTGCATGGCAAAAAGAAATCAATTAGTTACCACAATTTAGGTCTTTAATTTTTTTCTAAATCCTTAAATTGAGACCAAAATTTCTGCATGCAACATATTTTGACCTAAAGCATGGGGCCTTGATTTACTGTCATAAATAAATGGATGAGATGGAAAAACAACAAGCTGCTTGAGACGACACAGAAGAATGATATCATTAGAATCACTATCAGAATGATTATTTCCAGCTGATGAATGATAAAAACATTAACAGCTAATTAAAATCCAGCCAACTTTAAAAAAAAAAAAAAAAAAAAAAACCTCAAGCATTTAAAGCAGCCTACGACAGAGCTGCAATGCACAGTTAGAAACAGATGGTCTGATGGTATGTCTGGGTGTGAGGCATCTTACCAGTAGTATTAGTATCTGGTTAACTAGTTGCATCAGCCACCCAGATCAACTTAGCAACCATTTAGAACACCTTAGCAGCAACATCTTAATTTTATTTATTTTTTAATTTTTTTTTAATTGATCAAAAGTGATGATAAAGTCATTTATAATGTTACAACATTGCCATTTTAAATGAATTCTGTTTTTTGAACTTTGTATTCGTCAAGGAATCCTGGAAAAAATGAATCATGGTTTCCACTAAAGTATTAAACATTACAACTCTATTCAGTGTTGATAATAATAAGAAATGTTTTTTGAGCATCAAATCAACATATTTGACTGATTTCTGAAGGATCATGTGCCACTGAAGACTGGAGTAATGATGCTGAAAATTCAGCTTTGTAATCACAGGAATAAATTACATTTTAAAATTTGTTAAAAGAGAAAACATTATTTAAAAAAAAAAAAAATCAAATAAATGCAGCCTTGGTAATCATAAGAGATTTTTTTTATTTAACATTTGAATGGCAAGCCAACATTAATTGAACATGTCAAACCAACATTCAACATCATCATTTAATTGTGCATTGTCAAGACTCCCATCTGCATTGAGACCTTGTTGTTAACCTTTTTTTTTTGTACCCCATATTTTTGTTTTTATTTTACTTGAATGTTTTTCATTAATTTTGATGTTGGCTTGGATTTGGTATTCATATTCATGTGGACAGTTTTCTATTAATCTGATCAACAACCAAGAAAGATCAAAACCTTTTTTTTTCTTTGTTCTGCAGATATTTGCAATCTGCTTTACAAGCCCAGAGAACACATTTGGAGCGCTTTCAGCAAGACATGCAGCAGGTCACTGAGGACGAGAAGCAGAACCAAACTCTTCTTCGCAGAGCCTATGAAGACCACAAGAAAGCCCAGGTCATTAATTGCCTGCCATGCACAGACCACATCAAAGCATTTTAATCGAATGTGTTCTAATATGTTTTTTTTTTGTTGTTTTTTTTATACAGGAACGTTGTCGGAAGCTTCAAGCAGAGCTGACAGAATTGCAAAATGTTGAGGAACCTCAGTCAGAAGACTTAAAACCTTTGGTAACAAAAAGACTCACTCATTATAAAGGTAAATGTTTCGGTGGGTTTTTGTGTCTCATTATGTCTCTGTGTTCAGGAAGAGGAACTGGAGGAGCTCAGCTGCCGAATAAGTGTGTGTCGAGAGGAATTTGAAGCTGCGCGGAATCAGGTGCAGACACACAAGAGGGAATATGAGGAGGCCGAGCAGCTCTTCCGGCAGCAGAGGGAAGCTGTTAACAGCATTGCGGTGGAAGCTGAGCCCTTTAAGGTTAGAGAAGAAGTTTCATTCAAGAGTGTGTATGTAACATCATCGGTGGACAGCTTTTAACCACCAGAGTCCTAATTCCTCTTAGCTAATGTTTAAAAATGGCAGACTCTCAAGCTTTAAAATAAAGATCATGAGCTTCGAGTTCACTTAATACTGAATGAACAAGTCCACAACAGCATACATTCTTAATTATCAACGTGTCCAATCTAGTAAAAAGTTTTATTTTTATGTGATTGCTTGTAGGAGCAATTGAGCAACAGTGATCAGGAGTTGGCGAGGAGTAAACATCATAAAAAACACTATGAAGAGAAGCGGAAAGCCCATGTGGACATGATTGAGACACTAAAGAAGAACTTGAATGAGAAGGACCAGGTGTTACAGGTGACCAAACACTGACATCTTACACTGATCCATTAGATATGAAAAGATTTGCGTTTGTTTGACTGAATCTGTTTTTGACAGGCTTCCATAGCGAAAGCCTCAGAAATTTGCCCTGAGCGCTTGGATGTGAGGAGAACAGCGAAGAGTTTGGACAGCGAGATCAGCCGCCTCAGACACAAGATCAACACGCAGCAGGACCAACAAGGACACAGAGACACTATCGTCAGGTACAAAGACACAGTCCCCAGGCAAATCTCACAAAGCTGTCACAAGAATGTGACCGGGTGGTATTTCACCCCAAAATCAAAAGAAATAAGAAATTATGTGAATAAACGTGAATAAAAAAAGAAACTTTTTTTTTAAGACCATTACAGGATTAGTTCACCCAAACATGAAAATTTGCTGAAATTTACTCACTCTCCAGACATCCAAGATGTAGATGAGTTTGTTTGTTCACCGTAACAGATTTAGAGAAATCTAGCATTACGTCACCAATGGATCCTCTGCAGTGAATGGGTGCCGTCAGAATGAGAGTCCAAACAGCTGATTAAAAACATCACAATAATCCACAAGCAAATCACACCACTCCAGTCTATCAATGAGTGTCCTGTGAAGTGAAAAGCTGTGTTTTTAATAAAAAAAAATCTATAATTAAGATGTTTTTTAACATCAAAGGAGTGCTCTACCATAATATTAGTCACCTCATCTGAATCAAGAGAGAAATATGAATTTTCAAGCTAAAACAGCCAAAAACAATTTTAAAAAATATGTTGGTGGATTTTCATGTGAGAGTCCAAAAGGAGATGGACTTTATTCCACTGGAGGAAGCATTTATTATGGATTATGGACTTTATGAATTTTAGTCAGAAGCAATGGTATATAGTTAATACACTATAATGATGCTTTTCTTACAAACGTGCAGCTTTTTGCTCCACAAGATGTTAATTGATGGACTGGAGTGGTGTGGATTATTGTGATGTTCTTATCAGCTGTTTGGACTCTCATTCTGATGGCACCCATTCACTGGAGGATCCATTGGTGAGCAAGTGATGTAATGCTACATTTCTCCAAATCTCTTTTGATGAATAAACAAACTCATCTACTTCTTGCATGTCTTGAGGGTGAGCAATTATTCAACACATTTTTACAATTTTTCAGGACATTTAAACATATTTCCTCTCTGATTCTCCCCTCAGTTCTTAAAATATTTAGTAATGATATACTTGTTAAATTATACCATGCTACCATACTATTAAAATATGCAGTTATACTAAATTATACCATCGTATTAACATATGAATATGATAATCAGTGTAGTTCATCTGATAATGTACCATGGTACTGCCACAGCATCTGTAAAACGCATCTACATTGTTTATCATGCAGATGGGGTTTATATGTTATGATGTTACAATGGTGAAGTTGTTGGTCATTGAATCTTCTAGGCAGTTCCATGAGGCAAAGGAAAACTTCAATAACGTAGCCCGACAGGTCAAGGGTCTGGAGGCTTTCATCCGCCAGTTATCTGAGATCATGAACACCAGACACAACGTCTACGCTGAACTGAGAATGTATGTTTAACAAATTTCATTACAGGCTCTCGTCTGATTCTTGCTGACTGATTTGAAATGTTTTTAAATAGCTTGTTTTAATGTGCCTGAACTTCAAACAACCAATTTAATGGTCTCAAATGTCTGCTTTTGATTTTTTAATGTCTCTCAAAGGTAAATTGCTGTATGAGTAGAGAATTATTTTTCTGTGTTGAAAAAGTTCCTATTAAGGCAAGACAATGCAGGTGAATAGGTTAAAAAAAAAAAAACTAACAAATGTCACCATACTTCACCAGTTGATTGATTACATTAAGAAATGCTTTTTTTCTCTATTACAAGTTTTTTTTAAATGGTACAAATGAGGCATTATTTAATTAAATACAGGAGTCTGAACATTGTATAAAACCAGGTTCAAAATTCTTGTTTCACTTTGTTGACATCAGATTTTTTACAGCAGGGATATTGGATCTCTTTTTATCACTCTATAAATCAGAAAATACTGTACTTTACATCAGCCAGAAATGGATAAAGTGCCATAAAATAAGTGTGTTTTGTATGTTGTCTTTCCACTAGTCTGAAACCACGTTAAGAAAATTGAACAATGCATTAAAAAAAGTGGTTTTGCCTGTAGTGTCTTGCCTTGAAACAGCAAGTTTCAGTGGGACATGTCAAAGGGCTTGTGCATTTCAAGTGCAGATTTTAGGGTATTGACGATGATGATGTAGGTTCTGATTCTGTGTGTTTCCAGGTATCTTTCTGTACGCTGTAAGTACTACTTTGACTCCATGCTGTATCAGAGACAATACATAGGGAAGATGACATTTGACCACAAGAATGAGACTCTCTCCATATCAGTAAGACTTTGCATGATGATAACATCTTTGATGTAGTTGTTTTCTTGATGAATAAACTCCAGAAGACTCAATTAAAATATTCATAGAGGCATGCAGTCTTGTATAATTTAATTTTGTTGAATAGCCTATGCTCTCAAAAAATGTCCTTGGGGTCAGGTTTTACTCTACATGCAGTAACTGTAATCTTTTAAGAGTACAGTAGTTTCTCATGATGATGGTCATCTGTCTCTTCCTCAGGTTCAGCCAGGAGAGGGTGGTAAGGCCGCTCTGAGTGACATGCGTTCTCTGTCTGGAGGAGAGCGTTCATTTTCTACCGTGTGCTTTGTCCTGTCACTGTGGGCCATAGCTGAAGCTCCGTTCCGTGCCTTGGACGAGTTTGATGTATATATGGTGAGGAATATATATATATATATGTGTGTGTGTGTGTGTGTGTGTGTGTGTGTGTGTGTATGTGTATATATATATATATATATATATATATATATATAAATCAAAGATTCCTGTAAAATAAAATGCATCATGGTTTTCACAAAATTATTACACAGCAAAACTGTTTCTTGAGCAGCAAATCAGCATATCAGAATGATTTCTGAAGGATTATGTGACACTGAAGACTGGAGTAATGATGCTGAAAATTCTGCTTTGCATCAAAGGAATAAATTACATTTTAAAATATATTCAAATAAAAAAAAAACATTTACTGTAAATTGTAATAATATTGTACAGTATTGCTGTTTTACTGTATTTATAATCAAATTAATTCAGCCTTGGTGAAAATTAGAGACTTATTGAAAAAAAAAATTAAATCTTACCAATCCCATTCTTTTGAACAGTAGTATATATACTGCAATCCTGTTTTCATTACAGAATCAAGTAAATTGAAACTTGCTAAAAAATGTTCTCTCAAGGATTTTGTTAATATTTACTAATTAAATTTAATCAGGATTTTGTCTTCAGTGTATATTTTGAGTGCTGTAACTGGTAACCATTTTTTCAGTTTGGCTTTTTGTAGTTCATTTAAATGGTCAAACAATGTTGACATGAATTTTTACAAATACAGAAATGTAATGTAGTTTCTCTGTTTAATATGTGGCCATAAAGTATGCATACATAATAATTATGCAAATACAAAAAAATTTGATTGTAGTGTGTTTGGACACTGCTGTCACTGCTGGATATATCATGTCAAATAGCCATATTATTTGTCATGGCTACTAATGAGAATCAGGTGACTGGAGTCCTGGAGAAGAGCGTGCAGTCACTGCATTGTGTGTTTGCTCTCTCAGGACATGGTGAACCGGAGGATCTCCATGGACATGATGCTGAAGATCGCTGCCAGTCAGCGCTACAGACAGTTTATTTTCCTCACACCACAGAGCATGAGGTAAAGAGCTTCTCTATTGTTCTGGTGTGGTTAGAAGACATGATTGTGTTATTGCCATATTCTTATCATTTATTACGCTAATGTTTTAAATTGATAGTCCTGGTAAAAATGTAAAAATATTCTGCTTTCCGTATCCCAGTTCTCTGCCAGTCAACAGCCTGATCAGCATCCTCCGTCTGAATGACCCTGACCGCAGCCAGTCAGCTCTTCCATTCGGTCAGAGGAACCCAGAATGAACATCATCTTATGTGTATCAGGCAAATCAAGTCAAATCAGGCAGAGTACTTACAACTGGCAGCTGCACTTTACAGCTCTATTATGCACAAGTTTACAGGCTTTTTTTGTTCAAAGATGTAATTTAAATATACATTTATAACTAATTTAGTTATTCAAAACCAGTTTTTGTTCTGCACTTTAAATTTTTCTAAAATAATAATTTTCAGGTTTTATAAATATGTAGGTGGTTACAATGTTATTTGCATTTGTATCTGTTGAATAAGGCATATAAAGGCCAGCTATAGCTTGTTGATGTTATTTGTTTTTATTTCATTTTTCAGTCTTTCATTGTTTTATTTTTATTACTAAACTAATTAAAAAAAAAAGAAATTAAAATGTTTCCAGTATAACAAAAAAATAATCTCTCACTATTTTGTTTGTTCATTCATCAAAAATACATAGTTTTGTATTACTGGTATAACAGTATGGAGAAATATTCCAAGTCTATTTCAGTTGAAGGAAATCACATGAGAGAGAACCATATTACCTGTTTTCAATTTCCCTTTTTTGTATTTACAGCAAGTTATGAATCTTTAAACATTGACCTTGAATACATTCGGCTTCTGAATGGGCAGAATGCAAATAATGCTGTAAATTGTGGTTTCCCAGTAAAGCTTATGACATACAGTCACAATGGCACTGATTCAGTTCTGTGATAATCTTTAAACCTGTACTTCAGTAGCAACTACATGAGGGCATCCATTTGTCTCTGAGTCTCTTACTTGACTCGGATTTCCTCTTTGCTGATTCAGCTTGTCATTGCTAGTTACATCCTGTCGTTCTTTGAGGCGGTTCCCCTTGACATACATTTGTGGTTTTTATGATTGATGGTGTGCAAACTGGGACTGAACATTATGTTGCCTTTTCATTGCTCATTCATTGTTGTATCTGTACCCTATTAGATTTTAGTCAGAATATATTCAAACATATGGTCTGAACCATTATTTACATAGTAATGAAACTGACCTTTGTGAGTTTTTGTCTGTGTATGTTAACTTAAGTCAGAAATACTATACATTTTAAATGTATTTTTCTGCTTGGAGTTAGCTTTTAGCAGAAATGTGCATTTGAAAATAATGAATGACTCATCATGAACTATAGAGATTGTTATCCAATCAAATTCTCTGTATAATGAGAATGTCCCTCCCCCAATATCATCTGAATTATAAATATGTAAATATCATTCAATTCTATAGTTAACAGCTGTAATGTTTCAGATTGAGTATATTTTTAAGGATATACATGGATGTTTATTCATGTGAAAAACAATTCCAGGGGTTAAATGTTAAAAAGGTATCATTTATAATTAACAAAACTAACCCTTGCATTTATATAAATTGAATTAATATTACATAAACGTAAAAAAAAAAATCATAGCATGGTTAAGAAAGCAAGACAGATATAAAGCATTATTATTTTATTGCATAAGCTGTGGGCTATTTTGGATTTATTATGTAAAGAGCTACAAAATAGCTGCCACAAATCATCAGCTTATAAAAAAAATACAGCACAATCCAGCATTGATTGTTCTGCGATGAAACAGGCAGCATAATAATTAGTGGCTGTACAGTTACTGTTAGTAATCTAATGTTAGTAGACGGATCTAATTTCAGGTCTCAAGTACTTTAGGTAATATAGGTGGCTTTCGTTTCACCCCTTACGAAATGAAGTACTAGTCTAAAATGTTTCATCCAGAGGTCAGTGCGATTCCTGGCCATCAGTCCTTGGTGGCATCAGCATAGAGCAGGAATCCAGAGAACGTGCTATCGTCCTCGCTGCTGGAATAAACACCGTTCCAGTCCCGCAGAGTCTCCAGCCAGACCTGGTCTCCAGATGATAGACGGAGCACTGCCATGTTGGAGGCCTGGTCAATGTCCTGGCCGTAAAGGGAGTCGCAAGTTCGCAGTACCAGGGCTGCGCGTAGGGGCCGATTACGCACTGTTATGTAGTAGGAAAAGACGTAAACTCCCCCATGAGTGCAATTGAACTTAATGGCGTGGGGGTCCCAGTGACCCTCCTCATTATAAATGACTTTGTCAAATGTGTGTCAGTGCTCCAGACACACATAATCTCTTCAAAACATTAAATTCTCTCCTCTGTCCCCCTCCACCACTTCTGTAACAGCTGTTGATTTCTCCACATTCTTCACAGACAAAACTAGAACAATCAGCTGTCAATTCTCAGCCCCCCACACACAGGACCTCCAACCAACCACATTCACTGCAAAAACTCCCATCTTCTCCTTCTGTCCCCTCACTGAGGCAGAAGTAACTTCTCCTCTCCAGCCATTCTAACATGCTCTCTAGACCCAATCCCCTCACACCTTCTCCAAGAAATCTCTCCTTCGCATTTACCAGCACTCACACACATCATCAACACATCTCTCCTCACAGGCACCTTCCCCACTGCATTCAAGCAGGCTTGGGTAACCCCACTGCTCAAAAAACCTACATTAAACACTTAACTTACAGGTAGCTACAGACCTGTTTCTCTCCTTCCATTTGCTGTTCCATAGCTGCTGTCAGACAGTGGATTTATGCTTTTATTCAGCCTGTCTGCTGAATCCAAAAACTGGACCAAATGTTTGTTATAAGTCTTAACCAGTAGATGGAAAACAGACTATTGTGCATTTTAAAAATCTCAACACTTTAGATAATAAGGTAGCCTATGTAGAGTTGTTCATGGAGCAGATCAAATGCCTATAATGTATTGTTTTGACTCATGATTTTAAAAAATGATTTAAAGGCAGAAATGTGAGGTTTATCATTCTATGCAACTTTGCTTTTTCCTCTATCATTGTTTTTTTTTTTTTTTTATGCATTACATTTGTGCATGTTTCTTTGGCCATTTAAAAAAAAAAGTTTCAAAGTTAGTAAAAACAGTCATGCCAATAAAATAGTTTGAAATTGAATTTAATACATACAGTACATAGTCTCCATCCCATATTTTGAGATGGTCCTCACTGCAGAACACAAGATCCAGGGGGCGTGGTTAGATCTAGATCCAACTCCTCCCACCTTCCATATACCTAAACCTACCTGTCTCCACCCCCTGATTCCTAAACCCACCAATCTCCACCCCCTAGATGTGGATCCAACCACGCCCCCTGGATCTTGTGTTCTGCTGCATATTTTGCCCAGGACATCATTAAAATTATCAGATGATAGCAATAACAATTTATTTAAATAATAATAATAATAATAAAGTTATTTGAGTGGCTGTTTATATGATAGTGTATGTGAACAACAACAACAACAGCAAAACAACATTTACTAGTAAACTATGTGTGACAAGCTTAGGGGTGTGTGGGGACATTGCAATGTACATTTAAATAATTAAGTTTACATACTTAACGCAATATGCTGCGAAACAATATACAAAGTGCTGACAGCACTGTGTATACAACATGTATGATATACGTATATAATGCACATTACACAAAGAGACTGATTGTAGGGGAGTAGTACAGAAATATTCACAGTACACACAGCATACAGTGCATCTGGAAAGTATTCATGGTTCACACACTTTTTTGAATTTCCATTACTTCTTTATGACACTCGTTTGTGGTTTAATTAATGGATTAGGATGGGGTTTTTTTTAAAATACATATTGAAAATACATTCATTTTTCACCACCCACCTACCGCTTGGCTGTGAGTTATCTGATTGGTGGAGACAAGCCGGAAGTGGCCTGACGCCATCGCGCTCTGTGGCCAAAGCGCGCGGGGAGCAGCAGGAGGGTTTTCTGGTATGTTGCGTATGTCTCACACACTTGACTTTTGATACAAAACTTGGCATAAAAGCACCATAATCACTAACGTATAGCTTCCGCTTGTCTGTTTTACATGTCCCCAGTGGTTTTTAGGAGCTAATGGTATCAGCTTTTAAAGTCTGTCGCCTGTCCGCTAACATTTTAGCAGAAAGCGAATTTCAACGTGACATTCGTTTTTATAAAACCTACGTAAGTTGATGTACCTACCCAGGATCTCACAGTAAATTTGCATGGCATCAGTTATGTCACCTTATGTTCGACGCAGAAGTATAAATTGGGCTTTAATGGTTAGTGGTTTTGTCTTGGTTGCTGTGATCGTGATCAGTTTTGTCAGGTCTGTGTGACAAGGACAGATCCAGTGTCAAATCAAAACCAAAACATGCCAGTCTATGTTACGCATTTTCAGATTTCTTTTTTTTAATTTGTGGGCTTACCGTATAGTGCAAATAACTACAGAAAAACATCGTAATGTTTCTGCTTACACTATTTCATCTGTAAATTTGCCATGTTATAATCAGAACCACTATTGATTTGTCTGTTTTCTTAAAAGGTACAGTTGTGCTCATATGTTTACATACCCCTTGCAGAATGTGCAAAATGGTAATAATTGCAACAAAATAAGAGGGATCATGAAAATTGCATGTTAGTTTTTATTTAGTACTGTCCTGAATAAGCTATTTCACATAACAGATGTTTACATATACTCCACAAGACAAAATAATTACTGAATTTATATGAATGAGCTCATTCAAAAATGTACATACCCTTGAATCTTAATACTGTGTGTCATGTCCTGGATGATCCACGGCTGATTATATATTTTGTGATAATTGTTCACGAGTCCCTTGTTTGTCCTGAGCAGTTCAACTGCCTGCTGTTCTTCAGAAAAATCCTCCACCTCCTGCACATTCTGTGGTTTTCCAGCATCTTCTGCATATTTGAACCCTTTCCAACATTGACTGTATGATTTTGAAATTCATCTTTTAAAACTGAGGACAATTGAGGGACTCATGCATAACTATTACAAAAGGTGAAAACATGTACTGATGCTCAAGAAGGCAACACAATGCATTAAGAGACTGGCGGTGTAAACTTTTTAAATTGGATGATCAGGGTAAATTGTACTTATTTTGTCTTCTGGGAAACATGCAAGTATTTATGTAGCTTCTGAAGTCCAGTATTAAATGAAAAAATATGATCATTAAACAACATGAGAAGAATTTACACATCATCATCCTGTTCAAAAGTTTACATCCCCAGCTCTTAATGCATTGTGTTGCCTTCTTGAGCATTAGTAAATGTTTTCACCTTTTGTAATAGTTGTGTATGAGTCCCTCAGTTGTCCTCATTGTGAAAATATGGATCTCAAAATCATACAGTTACATTTGAAAAGGGTTCAAATATGCAGAAGATGCTGGAAAACCAAGGAATGTGCAGGAGCTGGATGATTTTTCTGAAGAACAGCAGGCAGGTGAACTGGTCAGGACCAATAAATTCACCTCATGAACAACTATCACAAAATATAAAAACAGTCGTGGATCATCCAGGAAATGACACACAGTATTAAGATTCAAGGGTATGTGTCATTTTTATAAATTCAGTTATTATTTTGTTATTATTATCTTGTGGAGGTATATGTAAACATCTGTTATGTGAAATAGCTTATTCCGGACAGTACTAAATAAAAAAACCTGCAATTTTCATGATCCCTCTTATTTTGTTTCAATTATTAATATTTTGCACATTCTGCAAGGGGTATGTAAACATATGAGCATAACTGTATATATCCAGCCTACATGTTCTGACTTGGCTATTGGTCAAACATTCTTATAAGTAATTTCTGTGACATATCAAATCCTCAAACCACAAGACAAACAAAACAGCAATTTAAAAACGACCTAAATGCTGTCCACCTTTGCTTTAACTAATGCAAATTTTGTAATCTTGATTGTGACAACTGAAAGGAAATTACAACTTTTTAATCTCACAATTCAGATGTTTTTCTTACAATTCAACTTTTTTTCGTAGAACTCCTAGATATAAACTCAGAATTGCAAGGTAAAAAGTCACAATTACCTTTTTCCTTCTGTGGCTGAAACAGAAAGTGAGAAAAAAGTTGGAGTTTGGAATTGCAAGTAAAAAACAATGTCAGAATTGTGAGTTTATACCTCACAATTCTCTTTTTTTTCTCAGAATTGCAAGAAACAAAGTCTGAATTGTTGCAAAAAGTTGCAATTACCTTTTTAATTTTTTTTCTTGAAGGAAATGGGTTTATTATAGATCTTACTGTAAACAGTTTGTCAGTGCATATGTTTATTTTTTTATTTATTTTTATTTATTTATTTATTTGTTTGTTTTTTAATCAAAATATCATAACCGGACCTTTCTCTGGTGACACATACTAGTGTAACACTAGTGTGTTTTTGTTTTAAAACGGCGTTTTAGAATGAAAATGATCCTCGTCTACACTGACTTTTCCGCTGCCTTTCAGAAACGGTTTCCGTCCACACTACACAACCGAAAATGCATGTTGTGTGACCATTTATGCAGATACAACCATAGATATGTATTGGTAGATTCCCTATTATTTAGATGGCGGACGCATCTACCATAGATAGATATATATATATATATATATATATATATACGTAGATGCCTCATTAGCGACTGTTTCTATGGGCCGCTATACATAAGCCATCAACTTGACGTCATTCACCATAG
>JAFVLL020036300.1:0-18540 GCA_021397915.2 Tor tambroides | reverse complement strand
TTTGTTGATTTTGATTGCTTCTATTGTCCTCTTTTGTAAGTCGCTTTGGATAAAAGCGTCTGCTAAATAACTAAATGTAAATGTAATGTAAATGATTTTTAAAGGCTTTTTTCTTGTCTTGTAAATGACAGTTGCTAACAAGTGAACAAAAGGGGTGACAGAGGCTGTTGGGGACATTAAACGTCATCATGCTGAACAGTAAAACTCATCTACTAGTCCACGTTGTGTTTATAATCACACTTGTGCTCAAAGCTTCAGGGACAATGTTCTGCCAATTGGATTTAGGTTTCAAAATCTATAACAAGAAACCATGTAAGAATCATAAATATTTGGTGGTTAAAGAGCTTATTTTCTGCAGTCCAAAAGCCAAAATATAAAATCCTACTGGATTTTTGTCGAGGGAACCAGGATGATGCTCATTTCTATCCCTGCAGTCCTCTACAAAAGCCATTTCTGTGTGTAGCTTTTCTTTAGTTTAAATAAAGTGATGTATGTACTGTACACAGAGAATTTTTATAAACTGTAAAGTCTCCACAGAGACCTAGACAAAATACCTAGTGTCTGAGCAAAATCCCATTACTTATCACTATCAGGCTATTTCACTATACTTTCAGCATAATCTGATAATATTATAGAAGGATTGAAGCTTCTTCAATAATACTTGTGTGAATCTGTAAGATTATTTAAAAGAAATTCAAAGGACTAACATTTAGTTATTCTCCAAAACACCTGATGGTCCTCACGCATATAAAAAGAGTTTTTTTTCCCTTAAAGTTTATCAAATTAGACCTAACTTGAATTAGAGCTGCGGTGTCTGTATCAGATAATATGGCTGTCTGAGTGAAGCTTTCCATTTCAGTAAAAGCATGATAGCAGGTCTAGATGCAATACCTTTGTCTGTCTCAGAGGGGGAAAGGAATGCCTTTTTTTAGTTTCCCCACTACTGAATAAACAGGTATTTTTGCCCATAACCGAGACAAAATTACACATAAAATAACCAAATATCCTCCCACAGACACTGAACTACTAAAATGGATGAATTTTCGAATACATGCATGAAGTTCTCACATCTTTTCCACTGTGATTATTAAGCATTCCCTTGCTAATGGACAGGCACTTTACTTTACCCCGGTATCCTCATCTGCAGTGATTTCAAAGGTGATTGACTAAAATTGGATGTAACTCATAATGATTCCACCAAGTTCTCAATGCATTATGCAGGAATCAACAGTCAATGGTACAGCAATTTTGGTCCCCTAAATTCTATGAATATATCCATACACAAAAAGGGGATGAATGTTTTCTACACTAGCTTATTCCAATGCCGATTCTATTCTGGGAGCAGGTTCATTTTAAGTTTATCTCTAAAAATAATGAACATCTCATGCAGCTCTCTGTATTTCTGAATTCTTGGATAACTTTGAAATGTGTCAAGTAGCAACAGAAGCAGCATTAAGTTCAAAGATTTAATCTATAACCTAGTGACAATGTGAGCTCCCTGCCCTAGTAATGGTTTTCCCTTTGAGCCTATGTACTGCAAAATTCAGGAACAGAGAAAATTGAAAATAAAGTCTATTCCTAAGCATGAGCACAAAAAGAAGATAGCGACGTGAGTGTAGGCTATCCTGAAGCACTGGCAAGTCTGTTCTCATTTAATTGGATATGAACTGTTAATATCATTTTGGTGAAGGTGAGCTTGGGAGCAAAATGGTGAAAGGATTTCGTCAATATTGCATGGCAGGTCTCAAGAGGTTAAAAGAAAGGAAAGAAACACCAATGAATTGGGGAAAAAGTGATGGAGCCCTTCACAACCTCTATATGAAAGGGAGGACACAGAAGATAAAGTGAGAAAATACACTTGGTTGTGCCTCGATATTTTTATCAATCAACACAAAGAAAATTGCATCCAACTTTTTAACTGGTGAATGCTACTATTAAACAAGTGTGAACAAGGCACAATGAAGCATACTTTCTAGCGGTTATGTGCTAGATATACTCATTATTAAAATAATAAGTCCACAGGTGAATATGATAAAACAAGAGTTTTGCTCTAGGCAGAGTTACAGTGCATGTAATCCACTCATTAGTACAGTGTTTACAAGACTGAGATTAATTATTTCATGATAACTAAGACAACAACAACGCCTTAACATCTATAATTCAAAACTAGAACATTAAAAGTCTTTATTTTAATATCTTGACTGACAAAATACAAATTAGCCTTAGACTTTTGCCAAAAGCATAATTATGCATGTAAGTATCAGCATCTTACACAACTGGAAAACTTAAATTCTGATTGGTCAATCGCTCATCCGCAGACTAGCTCTCTCGCTTTATATAAACTCTGGTGCCATTGATTGTAGTGAAAATGACCTCAGGCGACTTCAGATGTTAATATTACTGTAATATTCTTGCAGTGTTCATAGATTGTTTTGTACTTCAACTAGATGTAAAACAATATACACATTAAATTATAAAATAATTCTAACTCAATTTAACATTTCATGTCCATGCATTTATTTATTTGACAAGTAAATATGTAATAAGCTGGATAATGTACAGTTAGTCAGTCCACATCAAGTCGAGTCACCTTTATTTCTATAGCACTATATAAAATTACAGATTGTTTCAAAGCAGTAATAATCAGGAAAATAACAGTATCAATGACGCAAACTTCTTCAAATATGAGACAAATTCAAATTCTGCTGTAAAGTCACTCTAAATAGCGCAAAAGTGTCAATATTCAGCTCAAATCAGTTTAGCATTGATTCAGTATATTTTAATAACTGAAAAGTTCACCAATTATGAAACAAGTTCAATTCAGCTCTAAGCAGCTCAACTGAGGACAGTTGTGTCAATATTCAGCTAGAGTCAGTGGAATGTTAATTCAGTTCAGTTCAATAATAATGTTGATATTGCAACATTCAGCTATAAATCAGTAGATTAAAGTCGGTGGATATGAACTTGAAAACTTGTGTATACTGATATCTTTCCACGGTTGAACCAAGATACCTTCTGATGTTCTTTCATGTTTATTTTGTGCTATAACTAGTAAAGAGGAAGAGATGATCGGTTCATGTGCCGCTTGAACTGAGGCGCTACAGTGATCTGTCACGACACTTTAAATAGCCACAAAACAGTATTGTTTGAATTTCTTACAAAATGACAAAATTTGAAAGGTGAGACTTTGTTTCATACCAAAAATAACGTGATCTGTCATGTCTGTTGGCACGTTAGTGTCAGCGCTGCCAAATCAATAATATTACAGAATATTAATTGTCTTTTTGATCCCAATTAAGTCAAGGGTAACAATAGCAAGGAAGCCAAACTCCATCAGGTGACAGAACTGGAAAAAGAAACCTTGGAGGAACCACACTCTAAAAAACGCTGGGTTAAATACAACCAGCGGTTGGGTTACTGCCCTGAAGATTGGGTTAAACATTTAACCCAACTGTTGGTTAAAAACAACCCAGCATGTGTTCTGTCCAATATACGTTCTTTCCACATCTTTCCACATCAAAATTTGGCATCCAGCACAAAATAAACCTCCATGTAGTGTTTGAATCACTGCTGTTTTGGTTATAAGCTAACTAAATATATTAAAATATTCTTTATAGGAATGAATGAGCTCTGATATATTTTCAGACTTTCACACTCAGGTGTTTAATGGCATTGTTCACAATTAACAATAAACAGTGTTTTAACAGGAACATTAATTAATTTCAACCTGAGGAGCATGATCATTATTTTTATATGAATTCACAAAGTAAGACAAAGTGGTTGTTTGTGAAGGGTCCCCTGAAGGGAATTATTAACTGTTCTGATCTGTTGCAGCAAATAGCACTGCTAGAGACTGCGGGTAAGAGCAGCCTATGAAAACCCTCGATCCTCAGATTTCTGCACCTAATGAAGAATTCATGAATGGAGCCGGACAGAATTCAAGTGTAAGAACACACAATACTCCTGCCATCTGAGGCTGAGCACTTAATATTCTCAGTCTATTATGACACATGGCGTCTGATCTACTTTCTATCGCGCTCAAGTTCCTTATCTCTTATGGCTTTGACCCCACTGAATAATGCAGGTGGTTCTTCTTGTTATAAAGCAGAGGTTGACACATATTTTGACCCAGACACTGTTATATTATCTTAACATCTTCAGACCCAGTGGTGTTTGTTTGCTCATGTGTATTTGTAATATCCCTGTTCTCTTTTTGATCTCTCCCCCGTTATCCCTTGGATAAAGATTGACAGAAACACTCTCAAACCATCTCCATGATTCCTCCATTTGTGCAAGAACTACAGCTATTTGGTAGAAAATTGCTTTTAAAGGTGCCAGTACTCAGAGGGCAGCTCACAATTTTACTGGGATTCTGTAATGGCCCCTGCCACACACACTATGATGTAGACACATCCACAAAGGGTTTCACAGTTTCATGTTCACTTACCCCTCTGTCTTCAAAATCAATACCTTGCCATACTCCGACTAAGAGACCTTGGTATTCTGCTGTTATTTTAGGTTTAGTTCACAACTAAAATAACAGTTTTCAGCTCTTACAGCTCCTGGGAAGTCTGTTGGAGTCTGATATTGGTTATTATTTCAGTGCTGAGAAAAATGCTGCTAATCTATACAACGTTTTAGGCTACGGGAAAAAAAACAACAACATATGGGTTAGTGACATAAGAGTGTCCAAAGTTCTTAGAAATGTATTCTTTGTTTTCAGGCTGATTTCATAAGGTTTTGATATGATTTTGATACCATTTTATAAAAAACAAACAAACTCAAATCTAAATAAAAAATTAATTTAATGACATACAAACCATACAAAAGTTTGAGGTCAGTAAGACATTTTTCTCTTTTTTTATTTTTGAAAGAAATTACTTTTTAAGACAGTAAAGACATTTATATTGTTCTAATGTACTAAAGATATCCATTTCAAATATCTATTAAAAATATTTTAAAACGCTGTTCTTTTGAACTTTCTATCTAAATATTGATAAAAGAATTTTGAAATATCATGGTTTCCACAAAAATAACTGTTTTCAACATTAATAATGATATAAGAAATGTTTCTTGAGCACTAAATCAGTATATTCAAGTGATTTCTAAAGGATCATGTGACACTGAAGACTGGAGTTATGGCTGCTAAAAATTCAGTTTGGCCATCGCATTTTGAAATTTATTAACAAAGAAAACAGTTTACAAATATCAACAATTATTAATTCATAAACATCATAAATTACAAATCCCACATGGCATTTAGAACCCGAGCTTACTTACAATAATACATTTCACAGAAGAACAAATGTATTCAACTTATTGTATTTATGCGTTTGCAATAGATTGAGTCTAGAAAATGTCATTGACCCATATACTTCTTGAACATATATGGGAATTTAAATGCACACACACTGCTTGCTTCAACCATTTTAGCCACTCAGTAGTGATCAGAGATCTGACACTGATGCTTGTAATGGGTTACGCGGTTTGTGTCCACATTAACCCAGTTCTGACCCTGGCCTTTGCCTGTGATTAAGTTCATACACTCAGAAAATCATCCATCCTTGTTTAATTAGTGAGACGATATTGCTAAATATGTGGGTAACTGTACATTCATAACAAACCTATTAATATTTGCATGTCACAAAGAGCACTGACAAAACAATCAATAGAAGATGCATCTGCACACCCACTGGCTGTCAAATATTGGCTTGCAAATTATAGCAAGAGAGACAGAGTGCGAGACACAAAGGAATAAACCAGACATGATCAGGTCGAATGATTTATCTCCTCACACTCATGCAGTAACATGTATTTTCAGCAAATATCCAATTGTCATTTCTCAAAAGCTCATTCACACTGGTCAATTGACATATCAGGTTCATAAAGCGTGCCTTTTTCATTTATTTCCATCTTTCTTGGATTCAGCTCATTTCACTGGGTATTTCAAAGCATGTGCAACATAAAAAAGGACACATAATCAATGTTCCTTTGAAATCATGTGTTGGACATGGCATAGTGCACATCAGTAGCTATATGTAATAATGTACTGCACTTCGATTAAGTAAAACAACATGGATGTAAGAAAGAAAATTCTGTCCACAGACAGTGCAAGGCATTTTACAATCCTCGCCCTTTTTCTGGAAAATGAAGCAAACTACACAAATTCTAGTCGTTTTCCATTTCAGCCTGAAAAAAACAGTGTTCGTCTAATTGTTGTCTGACTAACAGGCAGAAAATCTCTCCTGAATGTGAAAGTCTCACCGCCCCAGGCAGCTTCACACAGCTCGCATAGCACGCAAGTTATTTAGCCTCTATCTCTCTGTTACTCTGTCAAGGCTGATAAACATTGAAAAATGAGGCAAGGTTGGCACTTTTATGCCCATCCTCACTTTCGTGAGAAGTGTGTGTGGTCTCTGATGACTGCAGGTACTTGTGTCAGCTATATTTAGAGCTGCATATATAGACCACAGACATCCAGAGGAGTCGATCTAAAGACAGATGTGAGAAAAAATCTTATCAAGCATGTGCGTTTTGATGAGAGCTGACTGTTGTTGTGTTACGGTGGTGCTGTGCAGACATTCGGTTAGCTTATTGTCTTGTAGAGTCAAGTTGGTCACAATACTCTTGGACTAGTCTCTGATTCATATGGCACATAAAAGTGGAAACACTTCAGGAGTTTTGAAGTCGTCATCGGATTGGTTGAATTATACAGGATTTCTGGGAGACGTGTGTGTCGCAGTCTTTAACGTTCTGCCTGGAAACAAATATGCCGTGACGCCAAACCCCCTCACGAAAGAAGAAAGCCGTCGAGTTTACAACTGTGACGACGACTGCTTATCAGGATCAACTAAACGCTGGAGTTTCAAAAGTATGTGAAATATTTAAAGTTCATGGCATAGAATCTTTAAAATACGTCAGAATTTTGTTATTGTGGCGACATTTCCACGCCCCGAAACGTGACGCTGAACGAAACGAACTGTGATTGGTTGTTTGATCTTGTCGGTCAAATGGCCTCATGGGCGGGCCTTGGCCAATGAAACCTGCCATGGATTCTAGACCTTCAGATGTCAGTCTGAAGGTCTGGCTACGCGAGACTACTCTTGGACTAACAGAGTCTATCCAGGCAAACATAAAAAAAAACATGCATCTAAGACACAGACAACTTGGTTCATAAAACATAATTCTTGTTTTTTTAAAAAAAAATTAAATACAAACAATGCAAGTTTAAAAAGGTTTAATGAAAACATTATTATAGAATTCTAACAAAATATTTTTAAGTAAAAAAAATGCTAAAATGTTTAAGGGACTTATAATAAGAGAGGTATGAGAATATTTGTGTTATGCATTACACTTTAGATTAAATACATAGGCCTAGTAAAATTAATAAGCAAAAATTTATTAACAATTATTACTCATAATAAAACTAAGACTAAGCTATTTTTATTACAGCTGATGTATACTGTTAATTTTAAAATTACACTCAAATAATTTCCAAAAAAACTTACAATAAAATACTCTTATATTCAATTATTAATAAAAATATTCTGAATAATAAACCAAATATATTTTATTTTTATTGATTATAATAATAATAATAATAATAATTACCATTGTGTAATAAATAAACCTAAAACTAAAATACATTAAAGCTAAAGTAGACTTAGTAAGGGTTTACCCAGCCAGGACACCTTGACAATTCCTTCTTTCTTCTTATTTATTTATTTAGTTATTTATGTATGCATGTATGTATGTATGTATGTATTTAGTTAGTTATTTTTAGTGGAGAAGACTTGAGATGTAGGAGGTTTGCATCTTAGCCTGTATGTATTCATACACTGACATCAAATTTGTGTTAAATACACCCTTTATTCATCCATCTATACTCTCACATGTGAGACCAACTGCCCATTTTCTCCATCAGATGATGCTAAAGTCTCTCAGTGAGCGTTCTGTCAGTGATTTAGAGAAGCCGTTTGGCACGTCTGAATATCCCAAATCAGTCATGACTAATGAGCTCATGTGATGAGCACAATTACCAATGTCAGAGCTCAGAAGCACACTGAACTGACTGACACAACAGGCTTTAAGCCCATACTGAGATGAGCCCTGCCCTTTGGGGATGGGTCATTATAATACAGGCGGGACATGAAAAGTAAGGTAGAGGGGGGTCACCCCGTATATAGCAGCTGAGGGAATAGCTGAACCTCTGAACCTATGATTAATTTTAATGAGGATATTAGCAAGTAGGTAGCATCTCCTCCCAAAAACCTGCCATGCCTGCTGGAAAACTCACCTTAAGCTGGTAGCTGTGTTTTAGAACATGATAGCTGGTCATCATAATAGCTGGTCTGGTTATTAGCTGGTCCAAGCTGGTTATTATTTGGTATAACATGTTAGACAAGAAATAAACCAACTACTAGCTGATGATAATACCAATTTAAGGTGGTCAAGCTGTTTTTTTTTTTAGAACATTGTGCCTAGGTTACCAGTCTAAATTGGTCATTGGCTGGATACTCAGTCACCATTTTCTAAAAATCAGCCTGACCAGTTAGTACAGTAGCTAGTTTGTTGCTAGTCCAAGATGGTCTACCAGTTATTAATCATCTTGACCATAGACTATCTAAAGACCACTTAAGGCCAGCTACAAATGCTGTTCCAAAACACAGTTACACATTACCATTTTTGCCTAGATTTTCCAGCAGGATTCTCATTTTCAAGATGATGGGCAATTCTATATTTCAAACAGAGGTCAACCAATTTTCAGCCTGGGGTGGGTTTCCCAAAAGCATCGTTAGCTAACTATGGTGGTAAGTTCCACTGAACTCTATTGGTAATGACGGAACTTGCGACCATATATGCTTTTGGGAAACGCACTCCTGGCCAATTATCGGCACCGATATTAAGCATTTTTATGGTCATCGTTTTCAAAAAGATTTGCCGATAAAATAATTTAAAACCATTTAAAGAAAGTTTTTGCAAGAGCCCTTGTTTTTCTTAATTTATTTTCATTTTTACGCCAGACATACAGCATATATATATATATATATATATATATATATATATATATATATATATATATATATATCAGTTCAAAATATTGGTTATCGGTCTACTTGATCTGTAATAATCGGTACTGGCCCTGAGAAAACATCTGTTGACCCCTAATTTCAAGATATGAACTAAGGGTTTGAAATGAAAAATGAAAATATATGATTAGTCACTACTTGTGCCGTTGAAAAAAATCAGCTATTTAGATCATATAATGAATTATTTATAGCATTCTTTTACTTTTTAATCCAATTTTAAATAATTTAGCACAAAACACCCAAATACTGCCTGCTCAACACTTCTTTTTCCCTATTAAGATAATTCCTAGGTAGCAATGAACGGTTTCATTTTTAAGACCTATTGATTTTCACAGAAACACTGATTGACACACACAATTCACTTGCTTCAATCACAAGTAATGAACCTCTCTGCCTCTCTGACCTTCTTCTTCATCACCATTTCATTCTATCCATAGGGTGGTTGCACTCGGTAATTAGAGAAAATGGGGCTATTATTATTGTTACACCTTGATGAGTAAAGGATGAAGCATATGAATCCCCCCACACTCTTTCTATCACTCCCGCTCTCATCTCAGAGCTGCAGGGATTAATGCCATGTTGTCGTTTGGTATTTGGACTGCGCCGGCGTTTACCTGACTAGCATGATGATGCATCTGCTTGCTAACGTGGGCTTTAGGAAGAGTTTAAGAGGCCAAGCCCAAAACAACAGCTTTTCACCATAGCAGATTCTCATAACAAGGCTCTTATTTGACAAAGATTATCACGTTAACTCACTTCAGTGACAAAACAATCATATTTTTAAGTGCTTACAGCACTGATGCTCATGAATGTCTGCATGCTCAGTCTAAGAAACCCCAGGAGAGCTGCTTATTCCCTTCTATGCAATTCAATGTCAGCTTTCATCATGTGTTCACTTGTAGGCTGGTATAGCGAAAAATCCGGTTCTCATTATTCATTCCCTTAAAGCGAACGTACCACCGTCCTGACAATCAAGACGCCCATAAACAGCTGCCCATGCATATATACGTGCACAACTGTAGGATAGGTAGAACTAGGACTGGTTCCCCAGTCACACTGAAGCCAAAGATTTGTTATTATACCCCTGGGCAATCAGCATTGCAAATGGTTGGGAGAGTGTCAACAATGGATAAAGGCCAATACGCTGGCAGGGCCGACAGATCAATATCTCTGCCATTGATTCACGTGTTTGAGAATGCAAAACAGGTGGTAATCATGGGCACCACCTATAAAGCTTGGTGAACAGCATATTTAAAGTCAGTGGAAATGTTTGGTGAGGGGGTGGGGTTATTCAGATTTACTGAGGCTTTGTTCTGACAATGTTACTAATGTGCAAAGCTATCACTGGTATCTCTTTTGACCTGTAAAGGAGAAAGATACAGAGGCGCTCATTACTGACAGAGCTGCAGGGGGATGTGACTTTATCAATACCCCATCCTGGTTCATCTTTATGGCTTTGTCATATTTGTTTGGGACTAATTTTTAAGTACTAAGTACAGAGAAGAGCGGGTCAGAGAGGGAAAGGCTATTGTAGTCACACAATTGAAGGCTGATTGTAATCCACAGTTGCTCTGACTTGATCTGAATCAGAACTGTTACATTTTATGAAGGCTGAAAAGCTTCACAGTAAAGACATTACAAAGAAATGGCAAGTGAGAGGGCAAGATGAAAAAAAAAATGAATTAAATGCAAAACCTCCAATATTTTCAGATAAAAAAAGAATGAATGAATTATTATTTAATAAATGAATTATTAAACTAGTAAATGAATGATCATTATATTTAACAATAAATTACAATTTATTAGCTTTTTACGTTAATAATACACTACTATAAAATGATTGATTTAGGTATCATATTTGTTTTGCAATAAAAATAAGCTTTTAAAAATATAATCAATAATAAATTATTATTAATCATTAATATTAAAATATTATTATTATAATATAATAATAATAAATTATTATTGCTATTATTATTATTATTACTATTGTTAATAATAATAAAAGTATAATTATTAAAGCTACAGTATATTGAAAACCAAAAAGCTGTAGGCTTATATGTATTATTTTATACTTTTGTAATTGTGATAATGTATACTGAATAACATAAATATGAAAATTATATGGATTATATTTATAGAATAAGCAAAAAAACAAACAAAAAAAACAACAAAAAAAAACAAGGTAAACCAGCCCTAAGAAAGATGAAGCAAGGACACACATATACTTGCACTTTGATGCACACACACGCACGCATGCATGCACGCACACTCACTCCCAAATAAAGTAAAAATAAATAAATAAATAAATAAACCAGCAGTAAAGTCTTGATTTATTCCCCAGCCCGAGATTGAAGGTGATTCAGGACACACACTGACTGTGTTTTCCTCCATTCAACCTGCAAATGTTCAGTCTCTCTGTCTCAAATCTAATAGAGTGAGCTCCACTAATAGTGTGGTTTGACGTGTGACCTGATTTTGCTAAACTGAGGTCATAAATGCTGACTCAGCTGTACTTTGGTCTTACAAATTAGAAATGTAAAGAAGTGAAAATTACCTATAAGTGACCTGTACAGTAATGAGGAAGAATTCTACATAGCCAAAGGTCTTTTAGATATCCTGAAGCCATGAGCAATCACAATGTCTTAAAGCAGGCTTCTGTGGAGAGATCTGTTATAATGAGATCTCAGATCATAAGCATTGGCATGAGATGCTCTGCTTCCTGCTTACACTCACTCACAATAATAATGAATGGACTTTGTTGACTGAGTCAGGGCCTTGTAGCTTGTATAAAACATAATGAATAGCGAATTCAGTTATCCAGTATGTTTGAGTTTTGCAAGAATAGGCTAATACTGAAGTTCATAATTCATTATGTTTTATACAACTACATCAACAAATAATAAGCCTAGTTTCTGTAATTCCATAACGCTTACTTTCTATTCGCATAACTCCGATGATTCATTGAAATCACCCAAGGCCAGTCACTTCACATTTGCTGGTGCTATTCGTCAATGATTGGGTGAAGGGAAGCGATTAGTGAGATTAATCAACCATATGGTGTTTCATACTATGTTGAGCCGACATTCTGTTTACCGTTCCCCATTGATCAGCTCTACAAATGCAGAGCACGAGTCCTATGACAGCCTGCAAGTGTGTGATCATGAAAAGAAAGCCAGTAGCACATAGATGAGAAATCGGGCTTATGAAGGATTTTCAGGGGCAGATGGAAAGTTAAGTTCTTTACACAAAAAAATGGCTCACAGTCTGTGAGTCTGTTTGCTCTCAATTATTTTCACCCCGATGCCAAGTATGTATAATTTTCCAAAAAAAACCCCAAAACAATAAATCGTTAACTAAAACTTGAAATGAAAACTAAAACCAAATGGAAATTAGACTTAAAATAAGTTTAAAAAATTACTAAGTAGAAATAAAAACTAAAATTGAACTAAAATTAAAACTGAAATGAAAATGAATTAAACCTTAATAGTAGTAGTAAAATAATAAAAACAGAAAAAAAAACAGTGACAAAAAGTGGCAAAAGCAAAATTAAATAAAAGCTAAAAATAAAATTTCAAATATTAATATAAATAATTAATATAATATAATATAATATTAATATAATATAAAATATAAAAGTTGGAAATATTGTCTTTCACCCCAGCAAAAGTGTCATCAAATGGAATAGCAAAATAATCATTTTAAAGCAGGTAAACACTATAGAGTACAACAGTTTCAGCAGTGAATGATAATTCACTAAAATAAAAATACATAATAAATGCCAATACAAAAATACATATACTAACAAAGATGCAGCTTTTTATCACTAATAAAATACTAATAGTGGATACATTTGGCTCTCAAATGAGTATTTCAGAGATTTCATGTCGTTTTACTATATTTGGCTCTAATGATACTTTGTTCAAGACATGGTGTAAAATCCTGATTGGTATAACTGCATAAAAATAATTACGGGCTGTCATTAATCTCCCGTTTCTGGACACACGTCGGTTGCTGTGGGACACAACAAAGGGGAAGCAGTAACTGGCAATGAAACTGTTGAGAAAGTGGCAAACAGTCTTGCGTTCTGTTTCTCTGGCTTTGTATGATGTGTGATTAAATCCCTCTTTGTCTCTTCATAGCCTCTCACTCACTCACTCTCACACACACTTATACACATGGCCCCGTTCCATAGCAACACAAAATTGAATTAGATCTCCTGGACCCAATCTGAAAATGATTAAAGCCATCTCTGGAAGGCCGGAAATAACGTTTTATTCTAACGCACCTGGCACAAGCGCATAATATCTCTCTTGAATCACAGTTTCCTCCCTCACAGGCTTTCAATGTTTATGCTTTGTTTTAACCTATTACAGGTCATTTTATTGTTTACAGTCTTTTCTTGATTTTTTTTTTATGTTCTCAGAATAGATGTTTATATGACTTCAAGGGCTATCATTAGTGAAAGTGATGAGAAAATTTGTTTTTTCCATGTTTCCATGTGTCAGTCAATGTGAAATACAGGGCTCTCTGCAATACTTTACTCTGGTTATTCCCATCACAATCCTGAGATGTTCAATATTATATGAATATTACATCAATATGTATTGTACTCCATTTTATGACAATGACTAGCTGACCAAATAAATAAAAACAAGTACATTAAGGCTTCCGCTGAAAAAACTGAAATCCATTAAAATGTACACAACAAACGTCAGAGCAAAGAAAGAAAGAAATTCAAATATTCAGGCATTTAGAAGCTTTGAAGGATATGATACAAAATACTCCATCCTTAGAGTCATGAAAAAATATACATATATCATTAACAGAAAGAGACTGAAAACTGCAGAGATGAAGAATACTTCTTACTCACAGTGCACCTCTCGAGCCTAATTTAGCAGTCATATCAGCTTTGAGGAAATACCCAATGTGACCACACACAAATATCAGGCAAAAAGGAGAAACTACCAGACTCAATTATCTTTTGAAACGATACAGCCACTCCAGGGACTCCAGCCTAGTATTGGAGCCCCTTAGCAAACTGTCTGTATCAATATAACGCCCCTGTTTGTTTCCACTACAGTCTTCCATGAATAAAAATCACAGATTTTCATGGACTTCATGCATAATCTTTTATTGGTACTTTTCCCCTCTTTGAATAACTGAAGCTATGTATGTCCCCTTCCTGTAGTGCTTCTCTTTTCAAGCCTCCCTCATGTTTTAAATTGTATGCAGGAGCAAGACAGCGCCTCTCATCCTAGTGTGCGTCTCATCCCAGAAGGGCATCAGGCATCCATATCATCACACCAAGTACGAGACCACTTTTACATTGTACATTCTCACAATGACTCTCTGGTGTATAAACTGCAGGAAGATGTAAATCAAGGGTACAAAGTGTATCTGATTCTTGTCCTCAATGACATTGCTAAAGTGTGAAAGGCTTTCCGAGGCAGTGGCTATACATTTATGAGGTCACCCAGGGTGCGAGCATGCATAGACACGGTACAATACAGCAATTTTCTATCTTCATAGTTTCACTTCCTCCATTTCCTTCACTCTCAGTTCAAATGAGCACATCCTCTGTCAGATACCTCCTCTTTCTCTACTTTTCTCTGTGAGGTGACCAGTGGTCGTGCTGCATTAATAGTGTCTGACATGGCTTCAGCCTCTTACCCACAATCCTCTATTTCTGTCACAATTGCTGCTTTCATGCATAACAGGATTCGCTCTAACTGATCTACTCTAAGCTCAGTCTTCTATCAAGCCGCTGTATCTTCCATACACACAATAAACAACCAAAGGAGAGAAAAAAAAAAAAAAAAGGAGTAATTCTGACCAGAAACTATCTGTTGTGGCCTCACATAATATAAAAAATAAAAAGTGCTGATGACATTAGTGCTAATTTGCTCTTGAAATGGATATTTTCTGCATTAACAGCCTAAATCTCTTCTGGTATTACTGATAGCATTTTAATTAGTTGCTATGTTTCAACTCGTTAAGCTCTGAAGATCAATGCTGACTCCTGTTTTGGATCATTTAAGTCTGCATTGCGCTATCAGTGGTGCTGTGTTTGTTTTACATCCTTTGTTTTGAATTAACTTGGATTTTTATGCTTCTATGCAATCTGTCTGTAATACAAGGTAATATTTTTAAGCTCATGCAATTTTCTGTGTATTAAACAACAGTATATTTGTTTCTGTAATTGATGGTCTATTTTTAAAATTAAAAAAACACATTCACTACTCTTAAAAAGTGATTTTTAATAAAAATTAATATTTTTATTCAGCAAAGTGTGAATAAAATTGATCAAAAGTGACAGTGTAGAAAAAAATCAATTTCAGACGAATGCTTTCTAATTATCAAATAACCATGAAATCACAGTTTACACAAAATATTAAGCAGCACAAACATATAAATTGTGATAAGACACTTGAGTATTTTAATGTTAAACTACTACACTAACTGAGCCAGTGCTGTTTTAACAAACACACATCTTAGAAAAGAAAATCATTGTTCGTGCCATATTCCAAATGAATCCATTACCAACTTGTTCAGACATCCATAATGTGATGTAATGATGAAGCTGATGCCGCAGATAATCCTAGAGTAATCTGGTAGATATTGATTTAGCAAGCGCTTGATAAAAACACAATCAAGTGGGCGGCAGAGTGTGTTCTGCTTGGACAGTTGTGATAGATGTGTTTCTACCCTAATGACAGATCCCCAGCAGAAACATTAGGCTGATACTTTTTCATAATTTTAATGCATTAATATTATTGATGTTAGTTGGTCTCCCATAGCATGTTTGCTTATAAGCTGTAGATCAGGGGTGTCACTCACTCTGTTGATTTAACTGTAATGGATTACGGAAATTTTAAAGTAGGTTTTAAAGTCATGTCATGAATGTAACAATTATAAAAACTGGGCATAGACTTGACTTACTAAATATAAACTAAATATGTTAATAATATTTAACAGTACAGCACCAGGAGCACTTGATTTATGAAAAGTCAACTCCATATCTCTTCTCTCAAAATTGCTTATATAACCTGTAAAGATATAAGTGCTGAGCAATTTTCAGTAAGAAAATGATAAGAGAAACCTCTTCTGTGAGGGCCAGATAGAAATGATCTGCACTGGATTATCTGTACTGGAAACAGATATTAAGAAGGTTATGGATGAAAAGCCTGTTATGGTGAAGGATATTAAATATTTAGTGCTCTGAGACTGGAAAGCAAAAACTACTCTATGAAACAAAAAGCTGCTGTGCTTTTCATTCTTAATTGTTATACAGAATGCTTCATCTTGGGTCTGGATTAATGGTTCTGAATAAATGAAAAATAATATAAATCAGTATGTGCATACTGTGTTTGTATGTGTGCTTGAGCATGAGCGTAAACACCGTATGGTGTAATTTTGCTGGACTATTCCCCTGTGTCTATGGTTACATGTGGAAATAGGCCCCCTGGTTCTCACTGAGGCAGGTGAGTAATGTTTTAACATCGGCAATGGACCTATCAACTTTATTGCAGTTGTAAGATGCTTTGCATTTGTGGGCACTTACAGCTTGCAACATGAATAATGCAAACTGGTTATCATTTTAGTAAAACGTTGTGTGGGAGCACTTCAGATGATTCACGTAGTAAGAGAATGTGCAGTCATGGCACGAGATCTGACTGCTGGATGAATACTTGAGAAATTGAAAAGAAAAGGGACTGCAATGATCTTTTAGGTTGTAACCTAATCTTTAACTTTGACATGCATCTTATTACAAAATAGAGATGCATTCGAATGCAGATGCTTTACGTGTTGCATTTGTCTACAGTAGTAATTAAAGCAACCAAAACTCGAATGCTGGCAGGATGGAGGCATTCACGAAGTATATTAGTAACTGTTGGTGCTCCGCTTTGATATGTGCATCACTATGTAAAATACAACTATAGTTTAAAGTCTGTTTACTAATCCAAGGCAATAGACAGCAACAATGACTTTTACAGAAGTATCATTTTCTGCTCTGGGATTTAAAAAAAAAATCCTCATTAAAGTATTCTAAGCCATGAATCAAACCAAGCAGCTCTGAAATCACTCACAAGATTACAACAAACTCAGATTTGAAGCAAAAAGAAAACAATAACTGTTCAAGACTTTTAAGATGCACTAAACATTGCATCTGAAAGCCCATAAGCACTGCAAATGGCATAGTCGGATAAAAAAAGATGGTACAATATAAAACTACTGATGTATAGACACAAAAAGAAAGAAAAAAAAAACTTTGCAGTACCATTGCATTGTTTCACCTTTAAAACATGTTTTTATGCTGAAAATGCAAGGTATGAATACTAGAGTTAGAAACTCGATACCAGCATATAATGTCACATCTCTCAGAAGAACATGAGAACCTAAAAGAGTAAGCAAAGGCATGACATGAAGGTCTCCCATCAGCAGAATGCTCTCAAAAAAGGAGTCCTACATCTACAAAACTCTTTCTGTAGGTGTCTGCCCTTTGACAGCCCCTAGGACTGTCAGTATACAAACAAGCTGGGTTTGGAGTGGATGTATTAAAATGCTGGGTTGATGCCTGTGGGTGTCTGAAGCTCAGTTCCAGACTTTTAGCTGTGAAGCATTAGTCAGGGTTCCTACACATTTTCCATTTTGAAATTCCATACTTTTACAGACTGAAATTTCCAAACCTTTCAGTAGATTTTCGGACCATATTTAACATAAATGGTTTATACTATGTTCAGCTTTATATTCGGTATATATTATAGTCATCTGTAAAAAAAAAAAAAAAATTCATGGTTTTTTACATAGAAGTGACTGCACACAAGAAACTTTTTGTGCCATCGAGAAACTATTCATATGCGCATGGGAATTTTTCACATGCTTACGTATAACAATTTCTAGTTTTATATAACCTATTTCCTTTGTGCATCACTGCCATCTTACTATGAATAAAGTGAGAGCATGGATGCACATGAATTAATAGAGATCTACTTGCTCAAAATTTGGCTTTCCTTATGGTAGTACCTCTAATATCAAGGCCTAATGTCCAGTTTAACACATCCTCTGCGGAAGCAGATAAACCATGACACAAAATGGGCTGATGGCATAATACAGCTGTGTGCATTGTCCTATTTGCCAAGTTCAAGGGTCTATAAAAAAAGACTGGTATTGTAAAAAAAAAAAGTGTTCAAAATGTGGCTTTCACTCGGGCAGTTATGTCATATTTCAAGGCCTTAGGTCTCTTTGACACATATTCTGTGGCGGCCAAGACACCACACCACGAAATGAGCCGATGGAACAATAGGTGGCTCAGTGTGCATCGTCCTATATGCTAAGTTTAATGGTTTCTCATGCACACACTGTCACGGAAGGACCAGGCTCCTCACCCAGCCAATTACCTCGCTCCACATCTCCTGCCTATTAATCACCAGCACCTGCACCTCGTTAT
>JAFVLL020036299.1:0-28823 GCA_021397915.2 Tor tambroides | reverse complement strand
AGTCCAAAATGGCGGCGGCACAGTCATGTCATGGGCGCAACTGTTGCTATGGAGCATTCTATTGAGTTTCGCCTCTTGGGCTTCTATACTCTTTGCCTCAGCTCCTTTTGCTTGAAGACTGGGATATGTCACACCAGCATTAGGTGGTAGAAGAGATGTAGTCTATCCAGCAGGTTGAAAAATCAAGGTAAAGCTGACATTTAGCCAGTAGTAGATGATTGGCTTATCAGTGGCCGTAAACATAATGAGACTGTGGTAACTCATCCCACACCATAGGCCTCCTCCCCATGTTAAACATCAGCAAAACCAGTTATAGCAACCCTGAACACAAGTTAATGATAGCTTTCTCTTGAAATTACACAGCTACAGCCAAAATACAGGCTAGTCTCATTTAGTTATACAACACTAATGCTGCCTTGCCTGTATTATAAAGGCCAAGAACCACCATCTGACTGACATAAAAAGTGACAAATTACAGTCCAATAAATCCTGATCAATTCACAAACAAGCAAAAACAAAGCCAAGCATACAATTCTACTTAGTGCCTCAAAATTCTAAATGTCTTTCAAAGATTTGGCTCATATTTGGCAAACTTTAGTTCTTTTGTACGTTAATTTGAAAAAAGAGTGGTCCGTCAACTTTTCCGTCTCTCACTTTCTCTCTAGCTCAGAATGGCACAAAGCATCAGATGACTTTTAACGTGTCAGAGATGAAACAGAGTATTCCAGACCACCGGCTGCTGTCTCAAGCCGAGTTACGGCTTCGGATTAAGAATCCTACAATGGACCAGGAGCAGAGGCTGGAGCTGTATCGTGGAACAGGCGATCAGGCTCGGTATCTGGGCACCCGCTTTGTCTCCAAGGACTTGTCCAATCGCTGGCTCTCGTTTGACTTGAAACAGACGATGATAGAATGGCTGCAGGGTTCAGGTAAGGTCATGGCTGCATGTAGCTTACGTCAGTTGTGGTTTCCCAATTGCGATTGATGACTGTATTTGAAATGTGCTCATAAGAATGTATTCCCAGTTTATGTTCCACATAATCTGTTTGGTTAAAAAGTCTACCTTTTCTTGGGTGCCTACATAATGCTGTGATAAGCAAACATGTCAGTGAGACAACAATGCAGGATTCTGTTTTTGGCGCTGAAATGAGAACAAATAAGAACTTGCAGACCACAGTACTCAAAAGAGCATAATAATCGTGATGGCACATACCTATCCTTAATAAACAAGGAACAAGAGGCGTAATCACCGTAATTTGGATGAAATGTTACTTGTACTAAAATATATGTTAGGCAAGTGAGCAAATCTGTTTTATTAGTGGTGTTTGCTAAAGCATTATTATTACTATTGCTCATACTTATGATTAGGGATTTGAAAAAATCCGTAACACTAAGGGCCAGATTTACTTACAGCTTGCGCCAGCGCAAACCGTCTTTTGGCGCTAAAATAGTATAGTCAGGATTTAGTAAAGACGCGCAGCGAAAAATTAGATGTTATTGAATATGCATTTGTAGGAGTTTCCCTTTCAGATGCAAAATTTATGAGAGGAGAGTATTAAAATTAATCATGCAACGCAATTTCAATACACACTCATCAAATTAGTGGTATTTGCGCCAGTATTTAACACCCCCAAAAAAGCATGTCTTAAAGCAGGCGCTCTTGGTAGATTGTGCTGGTCATTATGGAAATGATCTGGCTGCATGTGTGTTCTTTAATGTGAGCATTGTCATTAAATCACACGCAGAATTTTCCCCTCCCATCTGCACTTTTATGGAATTGCGCTCTTAACGCTAATTTGCCCTGTTTAGTAAATCTGGTCCCAAGTATTAAACTTTAACATTTAATTCATTTTGCATTCTTTGTGCAACAGGAATGAATAATTCTAGAAACTGTACAGAGAGCTTTACTGTTACTTTACTTATAAAAGTGTTTGGATATGGCACAAAAAAAAAATATTGAAGGAACAGCACAATCGTATTTATAACGTCATGATGATGAACGTCAAAACTCTAGCAGTAACTTTGGCAATTTCATTATGTATTTCAGGGTATTATTTTTAATAACAAATATTGTAGCTCATCAGAGCTATAACCATGTGGGCAGCCATTTTCACAAAAAAAAACATTTAAATGTCTTTTAAACTATTAACTGCTTGGCTCTCTTTTTTATTGCCTTTTCCCCATCACATATTAGTAATTAGTTGCCATTTGACAGATTAAACTCAAAATTCATCCTGTGAAAATCATTTTGAAATTAGATTTTGCATTACCGTGGAAATGGTACTTTAAATCTTTTAGTGGGCTCCTCCCCAAGTAGGTGGTGTCAAGTGTCATATTACAAAATTTGCTACAATACTTTAGAATCAAAACTTTTTCTAACCTTTACTAAACAAATTATTGGAAAGGTCTGAATCTCAATGTTTCATATTTTGTGGTTTGTTTATTTATTTTTAATATTAGTAAAATTTATACATTTGTGACAGAAAACGCACCAAAAAAAAATAAAAAATTCTGTGGAGTTTAGGTGTCATCCAGTGGCTATTTTTGGTATAGCGCCTAAACAAAATCTTATTTTTCGATTTTTGTGATATCAACTTCAAATTTGGAACATAACTTTGTAAGACATATATGGCTTTTATTTTATAGCAGTTTTAGATTCCAAAATATGTTGTGTAATATTTGTTATATAAAATAAAAAGTACAATACATATTCTTTACAGTAAACTTAAGCTTTTAGAACTTTTTTTTTTTACACATATCTTTCACTTCTTTAAAAAGAGACCAACCTTAGGTCTGTATTCCAAAGTGTTCATGAATTACAACCGTTTAAGTCCAGATAGTTCATTTTCAAGTCTATGTTAAAAAAGGATTAAGAGGTTAAAGATGCAACAAGAAATGTTTTTTTTTTTTTTTTAGTTGCTCCTCTGAAGTGCTCATTACTGCAGTTCTGGAGCGTGCCTTTTGGAAGACTGTTCTGAAACACAGCTTTGTTTCTCGGCAGACTGTTAAAGATAGACGCACACTAGTCTCCCTGAAATCCTGTAAAAGTCAGCCAATTAGACTTTGAGAAAGCGTCTCCAGTTTAGTGTGCCGTATGCATCAGACGGTCAGCTAACAGAGTGTGGGCTTTCTGATGTCTGAGACTGAGACTAATCATTTCCTGTCTTTTCTCCTACTGTCACGTCTAAGAAAGGTTCAAAAAAGTTCAAAGCAGAAAAAAGCAAATAAATAGTTTAACAGAAGTCAGGGTTACTTTAATTGAACCATTATAATCCGGAGTTATGAATTTATATGTGACTACAGGCTTACTAGAAATATTACGGTTTAACTATGGCCACTTTTCACAGAAGTGTAGTAAATTTGGAAAGCTAAACTACATACCTATGAGGACTGATAGCTTCCTTTCCCTAATTTGAAAAAGTAAATTAATGATGGTAATTTTAAGAAAAACTGGCTGAAACAACTACATTATTCATTTTGAATGGACTTGATTAGTATGTGACCAATTTTTATTTTCCCTGTTTATTTCCTTCTTTGATGTTAGTGCATGGGTTAAATGGCTTATACAGTGCAAAACCCAAATAAACTTTTGTGTGTTGGTGTGTGTTTAACAGAAGAGGAAGAAAGTTTAGAGCTGAGGTTATACTGTGGCTGTAAAACAGACCAGCAGAGTACTGATAAGTTCCTCTTCACTATATCAGGTATGATAATCTCAATAATCTGAAACCTAGTGCTGGAAATGTATGCCAAAAGACTCCAATTGATATAATCTTTTTTTCTCTGTGTACTATATGTGTGTGTTTTCAGGACTAGACAAGCAGAGAGGTGACACTGCTGGTCTGTCAGAGATGATGGCGAAGCCTTATATTCTGGCTTTGTCTTTGCCTTCTAATGGCAACTCCCTCGCATCCACTCGCAGGAAACGAGCTGTTGGCACTGATGAAACTTGTGATGAGTAAGTCTGTTTGCTCTCGTTCACTTTTTTATGTTTTGTTTATAGATACAGTATAGGAGTACAGATACAGGAGTACAGAAACACATACTTAGCTATACTCTTCTCATGTGGACCAAAATTGAATATCCTTTATATTGTGACATTGTTAAATTATTGATTCTGATTGGCAGTGCTGGTTCTTGACTTCTGGGGGTCCTAAGCACAACTTTGTCAGGGAGCCCCTGTCAGTGCATTCATAAAAAACCCCAAACGACCGCCGACCCCTTAATCTGTTCCTTCAAAGCAGTTTCACTTTCAACAAACAAGATAAAAAAGAAGAAAATTACAAAATAATATGACAAATTTTATAGCAAAAAAGATACAAATTAAATAATCGATTTAGCCTACTATAAAGAAATTGAATGATATGATACATCATTAAACATACACTGATAGTTCTTAAAGTTACTGAAGTTATTCAGTGAAGAACATTAAATGACAGAGACAGCAGCAGGTTTATTAGGCTGCTGTCACTTTAAGACAATGCATAGATCTAATATGTAGACAATCATTCGATTACTTTCCAAACTATTAATGCTCACCTGAGACATAACTGAATGCATTTAAGTAAAAACTCGCCAAGATGGACTTTTTGACATATTTTTTAACAGGGCTTCACACATTTATTTGGTGGACTGCCACACAGAAAAAAATCAGGGGGAAAAAAAGAACCAGAAAAAGACAAAGACAATAAATAAATTATGCATGGAAATTCCAGCAGGGGGAAAAAAAAAATTAATAGGCCAACTTTAATTCAATAATTCAACGTCCCACCATCAAGTATTTCTATCTAATAATGAGGTGTAAAAATGTAACTTAAGTAGGCACCACTGAACACACAATAAGATAATTATACTCCCTCTTTCCCAACATTCTCTGGCAGAAAAACTGAGACCTGCTGTATGCGGAAGCTTTACATTGACTTTCGGAAAGATCTGGGTTGGAAGTGGATCCACAAGCCCAAGGGATACTTTGCTAACTACTGCATGGGCTCCTGTACCTACATCTGGAATGCTGAAAACAAATACTCTCAGGTAGGGTGCGGTTTCACCCCATCCCATTTGACCAGTGGAGCTGACACATGTATGTACTTCACCAGTGAGTGTGTAACAAAAGCTACAGTATGTCTGAACACGCTCCTTGCCGGTTTTCTTCACCTGGACAAGTTGAAAGGAATCCTTAAACTCTTCTTTGGTGCTGTGCAAAGGCTTATGGCAATATTAGCCTAAAATCGTGTACAGGAACACTTTCCCAGAACCTTTATGGGTTAATATTTTTAACATGATTTGGGATGCACTATTTCTAATCTGTTTGCAATTTAGTACAGAAAAACAACACATTTAGGTTGCACTTGCATTACATGGTTCAAGTGACCCACTTCCATTTTTTTCCTCTCCAATGTGGCACAGATCGAATGACCTACGAACGTGTATGCAGGAAAAAAGCACATGGATACCGATATTCTCGGGTCGGTTTCAGGCCTTATTCATATGTGGAAATAAATCTGATATGAACTGGATATGTGCATTTGCATCTGCCATGTAAGCGCACTGATTGAATATTCCCATTAATGCGAGTCGTACATCAATGAAAAAGCGAAGGTGGACACTTTTCTGGGCAGTGTTGCCAAATGCACAGTTTTCCAGTGGAATTGGGCTACTTCTACACTAGCTGCATTTTCATTACAGGTCAATTTGCGAAAACTGAAATTGCGAATTGGAAATACACCCAATGGAAACAAGTCAATTTCACAGAAACTTTCATATAATCGTAAAAGATTTTTACACTCGCATGAGGTGGTTTTTCAGGCAATTTAAAAAAGGAATATTTTGCAAAAATATAAAAAAAATGTTTTTCATTTACAGCTCACTTGGCATATGTAAAAGTCACATGATCATTCTTTAATGTACTATAACCTTCAAGAAACACCTCACAAGTATAAGTGGCTTTCCTTGGCATTAGTGCTTGAATAACCCCTTATTTACACTGCACACTTTTGCAGCGCATTATGGCTCCGACATGCCGGAGCTGATCGCGGCCACTCTAGTCAATGCTTGTGTGTATAACAGCTGCACCACGGCACGTTTCAGAAGCGTCCCACACTGTTTTGATAAATATACATGTCTATGTCTCCTTCGATTAAAAATAATGGCTAGTGCGGTGGCAGCGATATATATAAAACTACTAACATCGGTCGTCATGACTTATCGCGAGAGGAAAAAATTACATTTTAGTCGCATAACATCAGTCGATGGAAATGCCGTCATTTTGCAATGGTGTTTCATTGACGTTTATAAAGTGTCGCAAAATATTTGAGCAAATCTGTAATGGAAATGCATCTACTGTTGCCAGGTTGTTTTTTTGTCTGCAGGTTAAAGCAATTTCCCCCAAAACATAGATTGTTTCGCCAAGTGTATAGTGTAAATCGAGGGGTGAGAACCAGGAGGGCGTAAGTGACATTTCACCAACTTTACAGGAGAGCCAAAACAAAAATTTTACCATAGTTTGATCTGACTTTGTGTACTGATTTCAATTGTTTATAATACAAATTTGTACACTCATGGATGGCAATACTTTTGCCAGTAGAAAGAGCTCATTAAGAGCTTTCATTTGATGTATATAACTCCATTTCACCAAAAATGTCACTTACGCCCTCCTGGTTCTCACCCCTCGAAATGCAGATATCAGATATGAGTCACATTTAAAAGAAGGTGTAAGCTAGTCATCAAAAAAAAAATCGAATTAAGTCCACAAAGTGGAACTGGGCATCAAGAACTGCAGTGTAAATGCAGCCTTAAATTTCCTGCCTTCAACATTTGCTTGCAAGGATACACAACACCATCTTAAGAAACTGATGACAGATGATTTCTTTGAGTTGGAATCTATGTAATAAGCATGCAGGGTTGCACCTGTGGCTGTGTGCAGCACATTAGTTAATTTTCAATGCACAGGTACAGTACTATCCAGAGGGGCATTTGAGGAGGATAGAGAAGAAGTGCAAAAGTTGGCAAAAACAAGTTTTGAATGACTAGTTACCCCAAGGGCTGAAATGCCATACATTTTGTGTCATTATCTTGAATTATAACAGTGATGTTCTTTCCAGCTTTCTCTTTTTAGCTTTTTGAGTTGCACCTATGCAAGCTTCAAATTTCACCAGTTTTAATAATTCACAATAAGTTTTGAAGAGGGTTTTTTTTTTATGCCCACAACATGGAGGTTAGTGGGGTTCAAAACAACACTGGACAAAAAAAAATCCACTTTCAATGTATCTTTCCTTGTGTTCTATGGAAGAAAAAAAAAAGGGATACAGGTTTGGAATTGCATGAGGGAAAGTATATGATGATAGGATTTTCCTTTTTGGGTAAACTTTCTCCTTCACAGCAGTGCAGGACATTAGGTCATTTACAATGCAGATAGTATCCAGATGGACATGTGAGGTACTTAGAAGGCAAGATCAGAGTAACAACTGCACATAAGTAATAGGGTGGACAAAACGACACTGTGAATCAAAGCTGAATCGAACTGATCTGAATAATGACTCTTTATGTTTTTTGTTTTTATTTTTTTTATTATTTTTTCTGCTGAATTGAATTCTTTTTACATCAAAACATATTGTTTAAAGCACTATATAAATAAAGGTGACTTGACTTGACAAAACAAAAACAATTATTTGAAATTAAATAGACATACAGTTTGCCTTCAGAATGCTTATAGAATGCTTCCACACTCATCCTGAACTGAGTACTACAGTCTTTCACCAAACCAACATCTGACATCTGATGAGTGGTGTTTATTTCTGATGACTGAGGAGGATTTTCATAATCAAGGGAAACTTTTGACATTATTTGGCAGAATTAAAGAGGGTTTTGTGGCCCATGCTGTACAGTATGCTTTTGTTGACCACAGTCTCAACATTTGTTTAAATGTTTGCATACATTTGACAATGTTTCTTATTATTGTAAATACTATTTGATATAAAATAGTAGATTGCTAAAATCTTTAAAATAATTTTTGTACACAAATATAATAGTTTTAAGAGTTGGGTAAGTTGGAGTAATTAGTGAAGGAAAAGCAGCCAACATACTTGAAAAATCCTTCAGTACTGTTTAGAAAGCCATAAAGATGCACTCCGTGAAATTGTTTGAGAGAATGCCAAGAGTGTGCAAAGCTGGAATCAAATTTGAGCTAAAATTTTGGACAATTTTATCATTATGAATTTTATTTTGGTCACTACATAGTAAATTCTTCAAATTCAAAAGTAGCAGGGCTTTATAGGAAATTGTACAATTTGTATAATGAATATTTTGATATTTAAGTGACTAAGATTTACAGAATAAAGTCATGTGCAAAATTTAAACCAATGCCCATCTTGTCTGATTAGTGTTTTATGGTGCAATTTTAAACCTTTTAAAATTTTCATTTTAAAATATTCTACCAATTACATAACTAAACTCATGATTAAAATAAGCCACTATGTAATGTAAACTCTAGCTATGAATAAGCTACTGAGGACATGAAAATGATAGAACAGGTATAACTTTCTCTCACTTTAGTATAAATTCACTTTCAGCTGTCCGTTATCATGTACAAATCACTCTGTGCTCTATATTTGATCAGAGGTCAGTGGTCTAGTTGCATTTCAGTGTGAGTTCACATCACATTTTACCCTTATGGACACTTATTTTACAGTGTGTTATATGTAAATATAATAAGACATGCACTGCTTCTCTGTTTCATTGCAGTACCAAATGGTATGTGTATTTCTTCCCACAGATATTAGCCTTGTACAAACACCACAACCCTGGTGCGTCGGCTCAGCCATGCTGCGCACCTGCAGTCCTCGACCCTCTGCCGATTCTGTACTATGTGGGAAGACAACACAAGGTAAATTTAATGGCTTCTCAACTTCATGCATATGATAGATATCCCAGAACTGGTGTCAACATACTTCTAAAGCAGGAAAGGCACAAATAGTGTGTTCTTTGTAGTGAGAACAATTGATCTAAAAAAGAAGTTTACATGGAAAGTACTTCATGTTATGCACAAAAAATATCTGTAGCTCCCCAGTCTCTTAAAATGGTCATTTTCACCGGAATGAATTAATGTGAATGAGACATTTTGTCTTGGCTCTGTTTCTAGGTGGAGCAGTTGTCCAACATGGTGGTGAGGAGCTGCAAGTGCAGTTAGAGTTTATCTGACTGCATAACATTGTTATCTTCAGAAGTGCTCTATGGATTTATCTCTCTCTGGACAATAAGCAAGCAAACGCACAGAGAGATAGACAAAGTCACAGTGGGAAGGAAAATCAGGAGCTGAGACAACTGACATGGACAGGAAAAAGGAGAAGGGACAGTTGGGCAAAAGTAGAGGCAAAAGGAAGAAACTATCAGAATTTCTCAGCAATGCCCCTCTACAATGGCACACAAAGACATTTCGTTAAAGCATTTCATAAAACAAACTCAATATTAAACCAAGTTTATGCTTTATCTTTTTTCAAAAGTTTATTTACATTATTAATTCCCATTAATTTATTGTGCTTGCTGAGTTCATAATTTGATTGTACCGTGAAGGCAGCCGTGTAGCATTGCATGCCAAATGTACAATGAAGATTTCTAATGGTGCTGAACCGATAAAGGAAATGATGTCAAAGGAACATTTCATGTTTCAATTCAAGGTAAACACATAAAAGAGAAGTGTTTGCACTAAACGATGGAGGTGAAGACTCATGACGTGCAGTATGAGACTTACAAGAAAGCTAGTGGGATTGGAGCATGCATCAATGGACTGCTTTAATTTTTTTTTTTTTTTTTTTTTTTTTTCTTCCATGTGCGTAGTAGGTTTTATTGTTGTGCGCAGCTGTGCTCTGAAACCTGAACAGGTGTTTGGTCTGAGTGACCAAGAGCAAGAGGAACACTAGAGGAAAAGTACTGAATGGTGAACATTTCAAAGTGCTCCCTAACCACATGTTGCACACTACCAAGTGTCACAGGAAAATGTCTGCCTCTTCAGGTACTTCTGTAGTCAGGGTTTGTTAGTTCTCAAAAATATCTGCAGCTTTTCTAAAGGAATGCATTGGTCAATCTCAGCAAAACATGTCTGGGACACATTTCACATTTATGAAATAAAATGATTTCACACTTATTTTTAGGACCATTAGGATTGTTTGCGTTGTGTGATTTCCTTGACCAATTTGTAATGTGTCTATTCAATTCAGTTATTGTTTTACAGTAAAGTGAAAGACAGTACAACAAATACATACATGATCTGTAAATACTTATATTAAATTATTAAATGAATGAATCATTTTTATTACGCTAACAAGAATGTGCTCAGTTGTCAAAATGCAAAGAATCTGGTCCTAAACTGGCGTCATTTTCTTGCAAATTATACTTTCCTATGTTTTTTTTCTGCTGGTTTTGAGGTGAAATTTCAGCCATGTTTGTGCAAGTGATGTGTTTGTGTTAGTGAGTCTGTATCTATGCGTGTGTATGTTTGTTGTGTGGTGTTCAGCTGTGTTGGCCTCGTGCTGACATCTGCATGAGGAACATTAGTGTGTATATTTATAGAGGCTTCATGTTTTTCTCTGCCCTGTTTGACAACGGCAGTGTTGAGTGATGAGAATTGTGTTCTGTGCGTTAGTTTAAAGTCAACACGGCTGAGAATACACTGTTCGCAAAATGAACGCAGTGTCAGTCTTCACTGAAGAATACTGGCTAGTTAAAACTACAGTTCTTTGTAGATCCTCTTTGTTATATGTTGAGCTTTTTAAACTGCAAGTGTTTTAAATTGGTACAGAAGTCATTTGACAAACATTTCACATTCATGCAGTGTTTTATTATATAATTACATTTCCTTTTTTGCACTTATTTTATGCCATTCGTGACACATGAATTGTTTCAATAAACAAAACTCACAATTCAGTCCACAATATCTAACGGAAAGTCAGATTGTTACTCTATGCACAAATTCAAATACTGTACTTTGAAATAATCAATCATCCTCATTACTGTAATACAGTAAAGAATCTTGTCCAAAAGTTAACTAGGGGAGAACAGGGAGTGTTGTAACACATTTTGTTATAAAAGATTTCCACATTTAGCCTCTGCAAAGCAGTTTTACAAAAAAAAAAAAAAATAGTTTAAAGCAGTTTAGAAGTCTACATAAACTGTATAAATTAGTGTTAAATACACGTAGGCCTACAGTAGGTGAAGTAATGGTTACAGCTCCTTTTCTACAGCAAATTGTGCTTTACAAGCAACCATACTTTAAAAATACATATAATTTATTCATGTATAAAATATTAATATTATTTGTAATGTCTGTTTTAAAGGGGTCATGATATGACATCACATTTTCCTTGATCTTTTGATGTACAGCTCTGGAAACATTTAAGAGACCACTGCAGAATTATCAGTTTCTCTGGTTTTACTCTTTATAGGTATGTGTTTGAGTAAAGCAATCATTTTGGTTTATTCTATAAACTACTGATAACATTTCTCCCAAATTCCAAATAAACATATTGTCATTTAGAGCATTTATTTGCATGCAACATTTTCAGACCTCAAATGATGCAAAGAAAACAAGCCTGTATTCATTTTTAAACAACACAATACTAATGTTTTAACTCATGAAGAGTTCAGAAATCAGTATTTGGTAGAATATTTGGTAGTTTTCAATCACAGCTTTCATGCGTCTTGGAATGCTGTCCACCAGTCTTTCATATTGCTGATGGGTGACAGGAGTTGGGTCACTCCTGGCGCAAAAATTCAAGCAGCTCGGCTTAGTTTGATGGCTTGTGACCATCCATCTTTCTCCTGATCACATTCCAGAGGTTTTCAATGTGATTCAGGTCTGGAGATTGGGCTGCTCATGACAGGATCTAGATCTGGTGGTCCTCCATCCACACCTTGATTGACATGGTTGTGTGGCATGAAGCATTGTCCTGCTGGAAAACCAGTCCTCAGAGCTTTTTCTTCCAGGACAACCTTACACGCTTGATTCATGTGCCCTTCACAAAGATGAACGTGCCTGATTCCAGCCTTGCTGAAGCACCACAGATCATCACTGATCCTCCACCAAATTTCACAGTGGGTGCGAGGAACTGTGGCTTGTAGGCCTCTCTGGGTCTCTGTCTCACCATTAGACGACCAGGTGTTGGGCAAAGCTGAAAATTGGACTTATCAGGTCCAATCCGTATGGTCCAAACCTCAGCCTGGCTCTTTTTTGGTTCTTTTTTTCTAGCTTTGCACAAGTTCATTCCTGGCTCTAGGAGCCTGTTTCAAAACGTCCTCTTCAGCGCTTCACCCCAGCTGCCAATTGCCATTCATTTTGTACTGTAGGTCACTTGATGTCATCTTATGGTTTTTAAGTGAAATTTGAATGAGTTGGCAGTCATCCTGGTCAGTGGAGAGTTGTTTTCGCCCTCTGCCAGTCTGTAGCTTTGTTGTCTTTAATGTCTGCTGTCTGACCTTGTTCTTACCACTGTCTTTGAAATTTTAAGAATGGAAGCAACTTTTAATTTCAGTGTTTCACAAGCACATTCACTGGCTTGATGAAATGACTGAGCCAATCGTTAATTGGTAAAGGCACTACATCACTGCAGCTGTCAACTGTCAGCGTTCTGAAACACGCACATAAACTTTTTAATGCTATTTGAGCATAAGAAACAAAATTTATGAGACAATTGTTGTCAGATTTCATTTATGCTTTCAAATATGAAATTTAAGTTTGGCAAACAGCTTTGGAGAATTTGATGTTCGATTTGAAGACAAAAGCGTTGTACTTGCATGACTGAAATAGCTGCCAGAGAGGCGTTTCAAAGATGGCCGCCAAGTAAAATGACTTGCCTTAAAGGGACTTAGGCCATTGAAAAAGAGAGTTGCATCACTCCCATAGACTTCCACTAGAAACCGAGAATGCAGAAGTAGCATTAACAATAGTTTCAAACCCTGGATAGTTTCAGAGCTAAACCCCAAAAATTTATATATTAAGGCTGTCAGTTTAACAAGTTAACTTAATTAATTAGTTATGAAAAAAATAACACGATTAAAATATTTTAACGCACTGGCCCCGCCCCCAGACCTGTACAGCATCTTACATTTCATACAGTTGACTGTTGACAAATATGGTGCAGGGCAACAACTCCATAAATGCAGCTATGCCCTAAAATTCAAGATAAGTAACTCCTTCAAGATCTGTTGGTGTGTATGTGTGTGTGCGCAAAAAAACAAAAACAAAAAAAACTTTATTAACATTAGAATTGACAAGAAGCATATTAAAATAATAAGAAAAATCCATGTCATCATGACCCCTTTAATGTTAACTCTGTGGTCCTTCTCTGTTTTCTTTTGTTGTTGTTTCTTTTTTTTTCCTTTATCCTTTCTCCACTTCCCTCTGGGAATTACTGACATGTGGTTGCTCAGGCTTTGGAAACGACTGATGCATGTCCAGACCCGCTCTTAAAACTTGTAGTGATGACTCCATGGAAAAGTTCACAAATACACACGCTGGCGAGCCTCACACCACAACATCCATGCAAGCCTTTACATAAGTTGTATGCAGACTACAATGGATAAAAGCTTCGATCATCTACTACACTGTTTTGCTCATAAACATTCTAAAATTTTTGCAAACTTTTGTCATCAAACTCTAGCTCTGAGGCATCCTCACACAAATATTTCTCTCCATCACCATCAGTATTGTTTCATTGCTACCCCTTGCTACCCCTTGAGGTTTTTAGCACACATTAACCAAACCATTAGTTTCTGTCTTTGCCAAAGCACAGAATGTGCTGGCAGAGCCCAACAGAACATGAAATCAAAATTGACCCTATTGCAACACTCTCATTAGGAAGCATTACTCTTTTATCATGCACCACTGAAATGTCTATGGAAGCCTGTTTCCACAACTGTTTATATCTTCATATTTTTATAAAAAAGAAACAACAACAAAAGAAAACAGAAGGACCATAAAGTTAATATTAAAGGGGTCATGACATGGATTTTTCTTATTATTTTAATATGCTCCTTGAGGGTCAATTATAATGCTAATAAAGTTTTTTTTTTCTATAATGCATAATTGTGAGTTTATAACTAGTTTATATCACAATTTTGAGAAAAAAGTCAGAATTGCAAGATGTAAACTTGCAATTGCAAGAAAAAAAGTCAGAATTGTGAGATAAAAAGTCGCAATTACTATACTACTGGGTAGCAACTATTATTTTTTTTACTTGAACTATACAGACTTTTCTGTCTACTTGTCAGTATAAGCCAAATTTACTTAAAGGGGACCTAACACACAGTTTCACCCAATCTCATGATAATCTTGAGTACCTATAGAGTAGGGTATTGCATCCTTCATATCTCCAAAGAGTCTTTAGTTTGATCATATTTATAAAAGAAAGATACAGCTTTTTGATTCTCTCCGAAAACAGCCAGGCTCCTGGAGGCACGCCGTGGGCGGAGCAAAAGAGTGACAAGAACTTGAGCACCCATAGGCCAATTTCACAACAATCAGAAGTTACGTCACTGCTGGGTAAAGTTAGTTCTGCCACGGGTCTGCCGCTGTTATATTAATATGCTCTGTTCTCAAATATCGCTTCTTACCTTTTCTGTTTTGTCTGTTTTCCAAGTTTCTGTTATATCACCTACAAAGAAATGAATCTGTATTTGGTTGCAGCTTATACAGACACTCAGACCCTGCTCAAACTTACCACGGGTGGTGTTAATCACCAGCTGTCGCGTCATTACACATCTGTAAAAAAAAAAAAATATATTATATATATATATATATATATATCATATCATTCAAATTAATACACTACATTGTGCCCTATTTTTACATGTTTTTTTGTTTTGTTTTGTTTTGTTTTTTAGAGTGCATACACTGAATCACTCTTTCACAACCGTGGTGTTGTTATCCTGGAATATGTAGATGGGAACGTCTTCCAACATGGTTGTTTAATAAATGAAAAGCTGCTCACTGCATTATGGTTAAAATAATGTTGCCAAACATATACCAGAAACCACTGCTCTAATTCTAGACCTTTTGCTTATTTAAATCAATATACGATATCTTGGTTTCACCGTTATATTCTGTTGGGATAATATTGTCGTGAATTTAGTATGCTTTAAATATAGCCCTATTGCATGTATTAATCTCACAAACATTATATCCCTCATTCAAGCATATATTATAACAAATCCTCACAGATTAAAATTAAACTAACACATCGTTTCATTCCAAGTCCACATACAACATACATTAATTGCTGTCTTTGCATTAATCTACAGTAAGCAGAGCAACTACGAAATGTGCAACATCAATATACTACTAGTAGTAGTAGTAGTGTTTTTTTTTCATAATACTGTGCATATTTAAAAATTTGAGACGATGCCGACAGGAGCATATGAGTGAATGAGATGAAACATCATTGAGAGATGACAGAAGTGTTATCTTTTATGATAGATAATCCAGGGTGCAGTCTAGCGGTCTGGTTTCTCAATATGTACAGTATCAGCGGATCAAGTGTGTGTGTGAGAAGGGAGCTGCTAGCCGATGATTTTCCCAGCACATCCCGAAAAGCGCTGAAGTTTTCACATGGAGTGTGATAATGCACAGCCGCACCAAAACAGACACGGAGAATGATATAATCAAGCCATCATTTAGAGTAAGTTCTTAAATTTACGTCTTAATTAGAGCTTTGTAGTCTCACCAATAAATCACCAAGACAATTCAAACACTTTCATGATACTGAATTCGTGAATTTGTGAACTAGTTCTTGTTAGGCACAGCCATCACTGTTACGGAAATAAATGTACCCAGCGTGGGTCAATCCAGATTCTGGAAGCCGAAAACCCGGAAGAGTGAAATTGGCCTGTTGCCAACTAAACACAGATATTTGATGCCGTTTCACATACCGTTTGCAGTTCCGAATCATGACTGGGATCTTTTATAGCTGGGACCTCTCCATCTTTCAGTATCAAAAGAAGTGCAAATCCAGCGCCGAACTGGGCCTTAGCTTAGGGCTGCATGATTAATCGCATGCGATAGTCATGCGCATCTTGTCAGTAAAGCCGGTTCTGTGATTAGTAGTAAATCTCCATCACCTGCTTTCAGATGGAGCAGCATTTACTACACAGAGCCGTAGTTCACTGACAAGCTACCCTAAATCGTGTTCATAATCCCAGGCGATATAATCGCGCGATTATGATGTTGAAGAAATCGTTCGCGATAATGACAGCTGTTTGCGTAGCTTGTCAGTGAACTACGGCTCTGTGTAGTAAATGCTGCTTCATCTGAAAGCATGTGAAAATACAACATTTAATAACATGTTTTTACTGCAAACTCATTTCATAATGTCAGTCGAGTGTTTGAAATAAATCCTTCTGTGAGATAATGTGGCTTCTTACACAGAATAAGGCACACAGCACATTTAATAGTATTCTAAGCAGTGATAAAGGCTTTGTCAATTAGCATTGCATTATTATATACTTTATTATAATAAAAATTATAAGACGAACGCAGATAAACCATACAGTATATTGTCGTAGTCGTGTGTTTATTAGTCACGTTGAATCAATGAAAGCAGTTAAATCCTTTATTCAGCTGCAGCAATAGGCATTTCCTGGGTTTCTTCTGCGGGGAGTATTTGGAGTTTCCACGCGAGAGCGCCCTCTGGCCTTCGGATGGAGATTTACTACTGATCACAGAACCGGGCTTCACTGAAAGATATGCATGACAATCGCAGCTTCTGTCTAATCGCGATTTATCGCCTAAAGCGTTCGTCAACATACAATTGCAAAACTCCTTTGTTGCCCCGGAAAAAAAGACTGTTTACATAATGCTGGGTCCTTTGGGAAGCTGAACAAGGTTATCTTTCCCTTACAACCAAAAACACACTTCTTTGGAGACATTCTTCCCGAGCAAGTCTCGCACAGTGCCGCCGAATGAAGCGCGTTGATGGGCACGCTCTTGCTCTTTCTCTGGTCAATGTGTGCGCGGGCATGCTCTTCTGGGAGAAGTGTCCATATAAGGAGTTCCACCCTTCATGACATCATGAAGAGCCATGCTCGAAAAAAATGCTGCATTCGTTCAACTCGGTGCTGTTCACGTCCTCCTACCGTTTCTATAGCAACAGTCAACAAAATGAACCTGCGTGAAAGAATGTTACTGGCAGCTGTAAAGCACATAACATTACATTTGTATGCTACTGCTAAATATTGCAGAACATGGAAAGCGTATCAGGTAAAAATAATTACTAACTGTTAGTTTGTTTGTTTGTTTGTTGTTATTAATGACGGCGATAAATGTGTTGCTAACCTAAACAAGATCAAAATAATAACATATATAATATGTTTTTATATTATAGTATATTATAATATCTATAAATGTATCTATTTCCCCCCTTTTTAGAGCAGTAATAGCTTTCTTTGAAAGCGCCGCCATTTTTCTCTGGTTCCGTGTGCAGCGGAACAATCATGTGGAACAATCGGTAGCTCTCAGAAAACTCCCAGTTCACAAGTTGTAATTATAATTGTTCTACGAGGATGTGAACGCTTTTTACAAGTTGGTATCTCGTAATTTACAGTAATCACGATATGGCGTGGACGCACCTAAACTTTCCGAAACTTGTACGAAACCGGAAGGAGCGTATTTGGTTCAGAAATACTCCATTCCACATAGTTTATTGAAACTTTGGCCATGTTTAGCATGAGTATCCAACTCTTTAACAGTGTAAATAACTCAGCATGCATGAAATAGCATTATATCCCCCCCCCTTTAAGTATAATTTTGTCATATACTGGCAATTGCATAAAAAGTAGACTGAATATATTCTCTTATTTTTAGTTTACAGGAAGTACACTAATATAACACTTAAACAATGAAGTAAACCAGCATAAAAGTAATAAGTTCTATTTCAGTTATATACCAAATCTTTAGACTCAAATCTTGTAGTTCTTGTACAATTACCACCTCAAAAAGTGTTACAACACAGGTTTGACGTCAGTGATGTCAAGTACAATTGATTCTCGTGTGTTTTGGGACCAACTGCGGCATGCCAAATTTAGTATTTATCTTTTTGAAAGATGTTACCCTTATGAGACTATCATGTTCTGTTTGCTTTATTAATACATGCTCTTAGTCTTATCGTGAATCATACATAAGTGTGCAAACAAATTCAACCTTACATTTTCTGTCAATTATACCATATCCCTCAGAAATGAGTCACATTACGGAAGTGCACGTGCTCTCTTCTGCAGTCCCGCTGATGATAAACTAGAGTGGTGTGGTTGTTAAATGTCATGTAAATCTTTCAGGGTGCTAATATAAGAGCCCCAGTGGGCCGATAAAGCAGCAACATTCTGTGTTCTCAAACGAGCTTCATTCAACAGCTGCACTGGAGTCGACAGCTTCAGGGGAGTTTATATACACTGTGAATTCTCCTCAAGGTCTAGGCCATTGTTCCTTCATTGACATGTGAAGTGGTTACACTCCATGTTTCTGCTTGTATAACAAACATGAGGTCTGTCATCTGAAACACTCACACATCCACAGATGGCATGTTCCAGCGGTATCTATAGCTCTTTGATGAGGTCAGACTGAATCCAAAGCAGGTGTTTTATCTACCACGTAACGAGTTTCTTAAAGGGGCCATGTCATGGATTTTTCTTTTTATTTATTTATTGAGGTTCACTTTAATAAAGTTTTTGCACAAGAAAATAAATAAATTAAGACAAAATGTGAAAACAAAATTATTTTTAACCTTCATTCTGACCCTTTGTCTGAAATTATGCATCTTTAAGAGGTGGCTCCTTCAAAGAGGTATAGTTCACCCAAAAATAAAAATTCTGTCATCATTTCCTCACCCTCAAGTTGTTTCAAACATGTATGAGTTTCTGTCTTCTGTTGAACACAGAAGAAGATATTTTGAAGAATGTTAGTAACCAAATGTTAGCCACTGACTTTCATAGTATGGAAGTCAGACTGTTTGGACACCAGCATTCTTTAAAATATCTTCTTTTACATTCCACAGATGACAGAAACTCATACAGGATTAGGACAACTTAAGGGTGAACAAATGATCACAAAATTTTAATTTCTGGGGGAACTATCCCTTTAAGTCTTGTCAATAACAGGCCACTGTTATGATTGAAAGTCATTGCATAGGAAACAATATCAATGCCCCCCTCGCTACTGCATGTGAGTAAAACATTATCAATTTGAAACCATCATGTACAGACAAAGCACTATAAAATCATTTACTTACGGTTTGCAATGCAGCTGCTCCCAGATCCAATACTGCTTCATCTTTCGACAAAGGTTTCTTTGCGAAACTCTATTATAATGTGCCTTGTTTTGCAGTCAAATGCCCAGAACAAACATACAGTCCTCTGACATGATCCAGAATGCAATTAAAAGCAATTCATCCACTTGTTCCTGACACTGGAATCCATCTAAAGTCTGTACTGAGATGCAAAGGAGATGTTTAAGTCTACGCTAATCTGTATACTGTACATTTGAAAAGACACTTTTCTTTAAGTTTTGGCTTTCCTTCCACACTGAAACAGCATTTTACTATTACTGAGCTTTTCAAAGACATTCGTTCAAGTGTATAAATTTGAGAATGCCATTTTCATATATACAGTTGTTGAATCCACTTTATTCTCTTCCAGTGTTAGGGAAAAGTTAGGGAAAATAATGCATTACAGTATTGCGTTACTCCATAAAAAGTAATTAATTGCATTGATTAGTTACTTCTGATGGAAAGTAATGCATTACGTTACTTTTGAGTTACTTTTTGTCACCTAGGCTGGGCTTGCTTATTTGTTTTTTGTTTTTTTAATAACAGAAAACCCAAAAGTTATATTTTTGGCAACTCTAAAGGCCCTTTTACACCAAAAATGAAACGAATAAGCCTCAGACTAAAGGAAATGCCTTTGCCTCTGCACTCCTGATTTCTCTCAACATGAAGAAAGGAGAGGTGTCAGTAAATAAATGGAAAAACAAAGTAACTTGCATTACTTATTTTGTTGTATATTTTGTTATATTTTTGTGATTTAAGTAATGCGTTACTTTACTAGATAATTGAAAAAGTAATCTGATTACGTAACTCATGTTACTTGTAATGCGTTACCCCCTCTTCTTTTTAGATAGATAGGTTTGTTTTGTTGATAGTTGGTCATCTAGTCCAACAAGCAGTATTTTAAAGCTATCCATATCGGGTAACATTCACTCATATGCCCTTTTAAATACAGCATAGGAACAGCAATCTGTTTTAAGTGTTCACATCAAAAAGAACAGTTAAAAATAAGTAAGTTTTCATGTGTCCTTAAATCCACCCTTCTGTTTAACTAATCAAGAGCTTGCAAAAACTAACTTAAAAGATGAAAATATCATGTTTTACTGCTAAACACATTTGCACTGTTTTGGTTTTACAAGAAAACACAAAGTGAACATGTGCTTGTCATGCTAAAAAGTGATTGTTTGTCTTTCTTTGTTTTTAATCATAAAAGATGTGACACCCACAGTTCCATCATTCTAAATCACAGGCCACAGAGGAAAATGAAAAGCACAGTGATGAGGACACTTCACTGGAACGGAAAGGGAGTATATGTCCTCACTTTACAAACCCACCGCAAGAAAACTGATATACTGCAACAACACTGCGGCAATGCAAAAACACACAGCTTCTTAGACAAACACATTTCTGGTGGGAAATGTTTTACATGCAGTTTAACAGTAAGCTTTTACAGGTTTATTTATTTATTTTTTTTTATTAAGTAAACATATGCTGAAATGTCTTTTATGATCTGTTGTAAGATACTCTACTCTACTTTCCTACACTAAAATTAAATATGGTCAATGTCTTGTGACTCATTTTTTAATCTTTTTTTTTTTTTTTTTTGCTTCTTTCCTCTGTCTAGTATATCCTTACCAACTTTCAACTTCCAAACCTACACCCTTGGTCTAAATTCACTTGTCTTAGTTCATCCTGAAGTGTTTTTCTCATCCACATAAAATTCTATAGGGAGTTTTATCTTGTCACCTTTGACTTACTCTTTTGAAGGATCCATTCTCCAAGCATGTCCCATGTAGGGTTGCAGATGCTGGATTCTATCCCAGTTTTTCCCAAGCAGTGACACTTGAAGGTACTATTTCCCAAGACTTTTCTTTTGACTTATTATTGTTATACTGTCTTAATGCTGCTTTGGAACAATATGCATTGTAAATGCATCTCAAGAAATTCTCATGATACATACTCAATCAGTGAGTACTTTGTGTACTCTAGTGCCACGTAAAATAAATAAATAAATAAAATTAGGACATTTTCAGAATAAAGTCAAAATTAGAGATTAAAGTCCTAGGGCCCATATCATACACCGGCACAAGGTGCTGCGCAAGTGCGCAGTTCTCATTTTCCCGTCCTACACAGCGTTGTTTAAATAGCAAGCATTTGCGCCCATTTGTGCGCCCATGGGCATGCTGGTCTAAAAAAGAGGTGTGTTCAGGAGCATTGTTGGCATGTTGCTATTTGAGGAACTGAAAATAGACTGCGCCATAGACCAACTCAAACCTGGTCTAAAGTCTAAAATCAATGGTGCAATATTTTTTGTTATTTAAAGAGCGCGTTAGCAGAAAATGCGCCTCTGGGCGGGTCCACAACGCGTGTTCACTTTGCTTATTACACACAGAGATGCGCAGCAGCACAAAAATATGCCAAATATTAAAAATTAAAGGATTACAGTGTAAAATAATATTATTGTGTAGGCTACATAAATATAAACATGTCATACATGTCATGATGGATAGTCATTGCGTGTATCAGAATTAGCCTATTTGCTCGCGCATGAGCAGATCCGTTTGTTCTCTGGAGACTCGTTCAGTCTGTGCGCCTTAAAATTCCGCCATTTAAATAGCAAATCTGCCATGGCGCGAGCGCAACTCGCTCTTAAAGTGAATGGGAGATGACACTCTGATTGGTTTATTGCACGTTATGCCCAAAAACACACCCATTACTCATTAAGAGAATAGGGACAACCCTTTTAGACCACGCGACGGTAGCGCCGACCCTTTTTCCCGTCGTTAAACTAGCAAAAGTGGATTCGGAAACGCCCTAAGTGCACCTGCGCCGTGCGCTTTAGACCATACGCTTAGATCGTTAAAATAGGGCCCATAATATTTTGAGAATAAGGTCATGGTATTTTGAGATTTTCACATTAGTTAACTTTATTCATGCAATATACTGCTTTATTCTCAAAATATTACAATGATTAGTCTCATCCACAACATTATTCTTAAAATATTGCTACAACTTCATTATTGTAATTTTGACTGCATTCTCAAAATATTATGATTTTAATCGTGTAATCTTAGATTCTTTTTTTTTACATGGCAGTAAAACACCATTGTAACTCTAAAACAAAATGAAATATCAAAATTCCGTAATTTTAAACAATATATAAAAGCAGACTTTTATATTTTCTGATTGAAATAATACTAAGAGATGGTTGTCACGTCTTTACTGTAAAACTGATTGTATTAAAGACAGTTTTCATAATGTAAAAAAACCCCCTCAAGACCAGCAACTTGATCGCAATTGTAAACACAAACTTACAGTATTTGTATTATCATTGAGGCAGCGCTTTGTACAGTGTTCATCTTCAGTTGCTGTCCCAAATCTAACCAATCAAACCACAAGGTACCACCCAAAATGCCACAGTAACCAATCGCAAAATTACAAATGGGAAGTCATGCAATTATTGTTTTCATAATTAATCACTGTTGTCACTTCTGAGTACAGAAGTACTCTTGCCCATCCTGATGTCTCAGAATATGTTAAGTTTGTTAATGAGAAGTTGTGTAATGTGTGCACAGAGGACTAGATGTATACAACGACCAAATTTCAGAACAAAAAGCTATTGTATATAAATTAAAGAACTTAAATTTAAACTCAAAATTAAAGAGATGAACTTAAACTTTTGACATGCCTTCACATTTCCTGAAGTGCAACAAACCAAATATTGTTTGCTGGCTTTAACTAGTCACACAGTCTGGTAAGCCTGGTCTGCTTTGCTGGTTTTAGACGGGACTTGGGCATTTTTCGGCTGGTCAGACTGAGAGTCAAAGCTTTATCGTCATATATTCAGAGTACAGTGAACCAAATACAATGAAATTCTTAGACCTTTCTATGCAGAACTATACTGCAAGATACATCCATTTGTACAGTGGTAGAAACTTGACAACATTAGCATAATATAAAATTTAATATCTATAATAAAGATAACCAAATATCATATCCAGTTAGACAAACCTGCTTTTTTCTGGACGGATCTTCTTCCCTTTTCTCTTTCTTTTCACACCTGGAAGATAACTATGACAAACTTATTCAGCAGAGCAGAGCATGTCTTTTTTATTACCCTTATCTGTCTCTGTGCCTGTCTTTTTCTCTTTTCAAATCCTAATGCCACTTTGAAGATGCTCCCTAACCCTTTGTCACCTCTACATAACTCTGTATGATAGGGGAAGAACAAAGAAGAGGAATAGAGAAAGCGATATAAAATGGGAAGAAAAAAACAAGACCACACACACACTTGTTCACTGGATAACCATTTAAAAAAAAAAAAAAATGTATTCATGCTATTATTGTCTATTAAAGAATTAGCCTGTCTCACTCACACAACTATACTGTGTTGGTCATAGAAGATCTTAAGGATTCATATATTAAGGTTCAAAGTGATATATCGTTTGATCTTTGAGAGAGGAAACCACAGTTTTCACATCAAAGGAGCGAATCAAGAGGGAGGAATGTTTTTGAGTGTAATATGTACTTGAGATCGTCACACACACACACACACACACACACACACACACCATTACTGTAATGTGTAATTTTTGTTTGTTAAAGTAAATGACTTTATATTACTGTTTTAAGTTTGAAATGTGACCTAGACATGTTTTCACAAGATAAATCCAATCCTATTCACATCACTTTTTTTTTTTTTTTTTTTTTAATTTTAACAAACAAGGCTTGATGACACATTAGAAGCTATTTTTAGTCTGTAGACATTTGTCTAAATAAGTACATTGTGTCAATGTGTTTTTGGGTCAGTCTGTGTGTATGGTATTGATGAGTGTGTTTCAGACTGGAGTTGGTGTGAGTCAGTGTGTGTGTCTGGCTTGTGTTTGAAGGCATGGTCAAGGCTGACTCATTGTCAGGAACACAATGAGGAATTTTCTAAAAAGAAAAAGACCAATTTGATTTTTGGAAAGCTCTTCCATTCACACTACCCTTCCTTCCTGCCCAAGAAACTCTTACTGTTTCTTGTTCTCACTTAGCTTTCATACTGCCTGAAACTTTAGTCCTTGTGTCTAGATCGGTATTGGGAAAGCGATGTCAACCAATTATTTAAAGGGGCAGTATATTTTTTTTTAAATAAAAATCAGATAATGTAATTAATTTTCACAATCTGAGATGTGCTTTCCATACAACAATGTAACTCACTAAAGTAAGATACTGTACATTGTTGGAGAAACTAACCAACCAGTCATGACTGTTTCTTGAAATCATGGTGTCACCTCTGTCATTTGAACTGCATTGGTTAAACAATATATGTGTTAAACTTTATATAAGTCAATTTAGGGCATTAATGACATCACAACATTATTTATTTTTAATTCTACCAATCAGACTTGCACACAAAATGCATAAGACACCTCATAGAAGCTGCTGTGCCTGCACAGAAAAAGGCCTTTTGCTGCTATGGACTAGGTATTTTAGATAAAAGATATTTACATATAGAATACAAGACAACATAATTACTGAATTTACATCAGCAACCCAGATCAAAACTCTACATGTGTTTTATTCACCCTGCAAAAGCTGCAAACATTCATTGATGCTCCAGGCAACACACTACATTAAGAGCCAGGGGTATAAACAGGATCATTGGTGGAAATGAATCTTATTTCATTTAAAGATCTTATTTCTTTAGTTTCCTACTGCCCTTAGGAATGTACATAAAATATTTTCCCAGAAGACAAAATCTGAAGAATTTACACTGATCATTCTGTTCAAAAGTTTACACTTTCCAGCTCTAAATGCAGTGTGTTTCCTTCTTGAGCATCAAGCAATGTTTGCATCTTAATAGTTGCATACCTCAAAGTCCCTCAGTTGTCCTTAGTGTGAAAAGATGGATCTAAATGTCATACAGCCACTGCTGGAAAGGGTTCAAGTATGCAGAAGATGCTGGGAAACCAAGAATGTGCAGGAGCTGAAGGATTTTTCTGAAGAACAGTTGGCAGTTTGCTCAGGACAAACTTTCTTTTTTTTTTCTTTTTTTTTTTTTTCTTGTGGATTATACATGCACCACTCATCTTGGATTTAATTTTCATTTAATGCCCAATATGTACAATTACCAACCTGACAAAACATTGACCCATTTACAGTCATCTGTTTCAGGGGAAATTAAACATTTTTAGAGCCACTCACTACACATTTTACTTTGAAACTGTAACAGATTCCACTGAGATCAAGTAGTTGTTTATTGAGTAGATGGTAAACCACTTGAACATGAAAACTTGACCAGAAATAGCATTGACTACACTGACCGACAACAGGTTACAATAACAAAATATGACAACCAAAAATTACACTCTTAAAAATAAAGATGATTCACGATGTCATAGAAGAACCTTTTTTGTCTAAATGGTTCCATAAAAAACCTCTAACATCTGAAGAACCTTTGTGTTTCACAAAAGTTTCTTTGTGGTGAAAGAAGGTTCTTCAGATTATAAAAAGGTAAGAAAGAGATGGTTGTTTAAAGAACCTTTGACTGAATCTTCTTTTGTGGCATCGCTGTAAAGAACCTTTTAAGCACCTTTATTTTTAAGAGTGTAGGGGCTTAAATAGATGGATATTGGGAACCACATGATAAAAACAACCAATGACAAAGTAGAACTAATCAAAGAACCAATAAAAAAGACAGCTCTGTATGCTTTCGAGTTGCTCTCGCTGTACTTTGATCTCATACACCTGTACAGTGCCACTTCAAGACCACCTAAAGAAACCAAGTGACAAGATCACATGACAGGATCATGATATTTTAAAGATATCTTAATATGATTTTATATTCTGGTTCTTTGCAGGCTTCATTTTTAAGGCTCTTTTTGTTTCAAATGTTGTGAGAATAAATGTATATTAGACTCTCATAAAAAGCCCATTCCCACAGCTGCACAAAACTACTTTGAGGAAGTTTGAAGTAAGGGGCCAAGAGAGTGTCATGACATGGGTCAGGAAATTCCCTAAGTTGCTGAATGTAATTACTGAACTATATTACCCCAGCCCTTCAGATTTAACCCTGAACTCCATCACCCCATTACTCACCGCCTGCCTCCAGCACTCACCAGCTAACAGCAGCACAAGTAGCAAACCACACTAACAAACCAACGCTTAGAAATCTCAAAACTATGCGTTTTATGAGACCTACACCACACAGCAGCAGAATAGAGTTGCCAGTCCAATATTTGAGTCGTTAATATAGTTACGTACACAGTTCCCCACACAGTTGCCATACAGAAAAAAATAAATAAATTATATATATATATATATATATATATATTTGTGTATCATCAGTAAGTGTAGTAAGTGTAGTCAATTTCAAATGGTCAAATGGCCAAAAAATATATTTCTAAATATATTTACATGATATATTTTCTACTATATTTTGGCCATATTTGCATATTTTCAAAAAAATATATTGTATTTTTTTAAATCTATTTTTTTTTACCTCTATATATTTCAATTTGAGACGGTACGCAGCACATCGCCCGCGACAATGATCATTGTGTCAGGACCGCTTCCCACGTATCGACGTGGACATGAAAGTTTCAGTAGACTTTTTGCTTTAAATGAGTGGTTGTTGTCATGGTGTAAAGAACAGAAACTGCTCTTTGTTAATAACTGGAATCTTTTCTGTGAATGTCCTAAGCTTTTCCGTGCTGATGGCCTGCACCCCAGCAGAGTCGGAGCGAAACTCCTGTCGGACAACATTTCCAGGACGCTACACGCCATATGACTAGTAAGACAAATCCCAAATAACTGCTTTGATGGCTTTTGTTCTACCCACTTAAACGACAGAAGTACTTGTATTGTCCAATCTATAAAGACTGTGTCTGTTCCCAGAATAGTGAGGTCAAAATATAAATTTAATGCAGGCTCTAGAAAGAATCTGATCATGATTAATCCCGAAAAATGCAAAATAAATGAACAAAAATAAGTTTTAATGCTTGGGCTCTTAAACATTAGATCACTCGCACCCAAAGCAGTTATTGTAAATTAAATGATCACAGATAATAGTTTTGATGTAGTCTGCTTGACTGAAACCTGGCTCAAACCAAATGACTATATTGGTCTGAATGAGTCTATTCCACCAAGCTACTGTTATTAGCATGAGCCCCGTCAGACTGGTCGTGGCAGCAGTGTTGCAACAATATACAGTATAGTGATACTCTCAATGTTACTCAGAAAACAGGATACAGATTTAACTCATTCGAATTACTTCTGCTTACTGTTACACTGATAGATAAACAAAAGAAGTCTCTCTTATCTCTTGCTCTGGCTACTGTGTATAGACTCCCAGGGCCATATACAGATTTCCTACAACAATTTGCAGATTTCCTCTCAGACCTATTGGTTAATGTTGATAAAGTGCTAATTGTCGGAGACTTCAATATTCACGTTGATAATACAAATGATGCGTTAGGACTTGCGTGTACAGACTTAATAAAGCCTTTTGGAGTCAAGCAAAACGTCAAAAAGGGCCCACTCATTGTTTTAATCAAAGGTTAGATTTAATTATATCACATGGAATTGATCTTACTGACATTGGTATTGTACCTCAAAGTGATGATATTACTGACCACTACTTTGTATTGTGCATGCTGTGTATTACTGATATTAAGTATGTGGCTCCACGTTATCGTCTGGGTAGAACTATCATTCCAACCACCAAAGATAAATTCACAAATAACCTGCCTGATTTATCTCAACTACTGTACCCATAAATACACATAAACTAGATGAAATGACTAGCAATATGGGCACTATATTTTCTAATACATTAGAAGCTGTTGCCCCCTCAAATTAAGAAATGTTAGAGAAAAACGTACTGCGCCATGGTACATCAGTAATACCCATTCTCTCAAGAAAGAAACTCATAATCTTGAGCGCAAATGGAGAAAAACTAACTTGGAAGTTTTTAGAATTGCGTGGAAAAACAGTATGTCCAACTATAGACAGGCTCTAAAAGCTGCCAGGACCGAGCACATTCGCAAACTCATAGAAAATAGCCAAAACAATCCAAGGTTTTTATTTAGCACAGTGGCTAGATTAACAAATAATCAGATGTCACCTGAACTAAATATTCACTCACATTTTAAAAGTAATGACATTATGAATTTCTTCACTGATAAAATAGATGGCATCAGAAATACAATAACAAATGTAGCTTCTACAGCATCTTGTAATTTATCTTCATTCATCGCACCCAAAGAAAATCTGCAGTGCTTTACAACTATAGGACAGGAAGAATTAAATAATCTTATCACTGCATCTAAACCAACAACATGTTTATTAGATCCTGTACCTACTAAACTACTGAAAGAGTTACTACCTGTAGCAGAAGGACCGCTTCTCAATATTATTAACTCATCATTAAAACCGTTCAAGCTGGCGATTATTAAGCCTCTTATTAAGAAACCACAACTAGATCCTAGTGAACTAGCAAATTACAGACCCATTTCAAATCTTCCGTTTATGTCTAAAATCTTA